>RPOG01008642.1:0-13759 GCA_008086565.1 Thalassoma bifasciatum | reverse complement strand
ATTTTGATTAAAATCCTTAGCAAGTGTGTTGTGAGTCTCCTCAAGAATTCTCCTCGTTGAACTCGCGGGTGAATCAGACCTCCACTTTACTGCTGAACAAAACTGCAAGCACGTTAGCCTGGAAGCTAATCCAGCTAACAGTTAGTCAGCTAGCCGCTCAGTGGATTTCACCGCATTGGCTTTTGAAAGTAGCTTCTTCGAGAAATAGTTAACATTTGTATACATTGAAGCGACTAATTTGCTATTAATGTGACAAGGCTCTTCACGAACTTTTGCGTCCCATCCCCCATTACGTGTTACCAAACCTGTGCTGAGTCGCTGTGATACATTAGCCTAGCAAGATGTGTGTCACCCAGTTTAGTGGCTATTTTTAGCCTGGACCGGGCGGAATGCTTGATTCGTCTGTCGCTAGGCTGGCACCGGTGCCAGACTCACCATGGACAGCTAACCTTGTTATCTGACCAGGTGGACATTTGCAAAGTCACATTAGTGCATCGATGCCAGAAAACAGCTTCCATCTAGTGTTTTCTGGTTATGGTGGACGCGATACACATGTCGTAATCAGCCTGACGGTACAAACAGACATTCAAGTGTCAGCGTTTACTACTTTTAACTTCAGTGTTCATCCTTATAAGTTATGGATTTATCTCATTCTACTGTGTGAAAGGGAATTACAAGCTTGCACTGGAGCAATAACAGTGTACCAACAACGTGAAGCAGTCAGTGTTCATGAGGGGAACTCCACGCAGACAAGGACAAACAGTTTACTGCACAGACGAACCACAGCATTGACAATTCACTGTGCGGTTTCACATGTAAGTGACTGGTAGATTCAAGGGTGAAATGTCACACATTCTGCAAACCAGAGAATCAGATGTTCTGGCTATTTCTTTATGGTTATTTTTAAAAGTGAGAAACCACTTACACAAGCCTGTGATAGATGTGATAGATGAAATAAACAGCATACTGCAGTGACAGACTTTACTTTTACATTTCTCACAGCAAAGATCCACAGTAAATTGGGTATCTTTATTATATGATGGCTAAAGGGCATTCATCAAATTCTTTGTTTACTGGAAAAAATCAGCCTGTAGATAAGACATATTACTTTGCCTAAAGTGAATGTCAACACCCCCTCACAATGAAAGTGACTGTAAGCATAGTACGCAAAACAGAGCATTTATCTCTGTTTATCTCACAAAAAAGCATCTTAGACAGCTTAAGAACATCATATTATAGTCTTACATTAGGTAATGGTGGACGTGGGAATTAACAGTAGCATTTATCATTGGCAGAGAGCAGCATGCGGCCTGACACAGACACACAGGAGCAGGAACCACATGATGTCCACACAGAAAAAAAAAGTTTATACATCGGCTACATAATGGTTGATGTCAATTAATCAGTCGGGCTCTATTTGATATCGTCATCGGAATATGCACATACGCAAGGTATATGTGGCGATATATATTTGAGCCTTTCAGTTGATGTTTCTGTAGACCTTCTACACCCACACACATAACAAATCGATCAAAACAAGCCTCCATTTATGTTTTACCATATTATGCATCAACTCACACAGTTAGAGCACTTTAGGCGGTGTTATGCCCTCTGCACAAACATGATATGGAAAAAATACGCCCGAGAGCTCACGCGTGCTGCTTTTTTACTTTTTTTCCTCCGTGTGACATTTGTTCGCTTCCATTCCCAAGGTGCAGGGGGCGGTGTATTTCAAACTCGTCTACCAGAGCACTAAACAAGAGTCATAGAAGTCTGCCTGTTTGTTGTCTGTTTAATTGCCTGTTCTGTTGTACTTAAGACTCTCTGAGCTCTTTGCCACCATATTGTCAGCACATATCCGCATGGCAGTTAGAAATTTTCAGAGGTGTGCAGGGCATCCAGCACTAATCAGGCTTAAACGCTCTGTCACCTCATCTGCTGTTATCAGGGTCGGGCAGAGTGACGTGCAGCGTGAGTGGTTGAGCCACTGAGAGAGGGGGAGCTGTAAGTGTGAGCAAAACATAGCAGAGATTTGGGCAATGTAATAGTTTGCTTATAGCAACGGTGCTTTATTGAACACTTTCAGGGTTAAAGGCAGCGGCTTCCAGATCTTTTCTTCGTTCAGCTTTGTCTGAGAGTCTGTTATCATCATTTCAGGAAGAGTCAGAAAAATTTATCTGAAAAAAAAAACCACATTTACATAGTTAGTTGGTCCTATGGTTTAAGCCTGCAGTGCTGTTGGATGATAAATGAGTTTATAGTCTAGCCCATCACACCACAAACTCACACAACTTGCAAACTTCTAAAAAATATCGGAATATATATCACAATATAGAAGCAAAAATGTTGCAGTATGATTTTTTTTTCCCCATTGTCATGCAGCCTGAATTTGTAGATAGAAATGTGTAATGTATTTCTTTTGAACATGTTGGGCTGAAAAAAATAGCTTTGGGTGGGTTGATAAAATTTAGACTTGTTTTCACAATATATGGCAGGTGTTTTAGAAAAATATTCCAGAGATAAAAATTGAGAGCACAAATAGAAACTGACACATTTTGATAAAGTTGTGTGTCCTTGAACTTGTATCATAAGTTTATTTTTAAATGGTGAGCATTTGTCAAACTTGATATCATCAATCAGTGATAGTCAAACTTGGTTAATCAAATGGTATTTGTCACTTGTATGCCTCGTAGAGACAGTTGTGTGCTTATGATGGGTTCTTTACCACACATGTAACTGTTCGACAGTTTGAATGTGAATTTCTAGGGAGGTTCAGATTTGGACTGGTTTTTATTGAGGTGGGCAGGTTTTACATTGTGTTTTGGCTGGAAACTGTTAGTCAGATCAGAACCCCGTGATCTCATTTTCATCATAGAAGTGCACCACTGTGCAGTCATGTTTGGAGATAACTTGGATTTATTACCAGCTAGAACAGGATTTCTGTTTTTGTATCCTCTATGGTGTTTACTGTTTCGGTTCTTTTTTAAACCAAGTCAACTCGTGTTAATGTTTGTCTGTTTCCTTCATCCCCAAAGCTGAAGCATCTTCAGCTAATCCTCTAAAGTGTGACATTAAGCCTTAGCCCATGCCTTGTGTCCACACACGTGCTCAACAGATCTGCGCTTTCGTGGGACAGACATATAGAAAATGTGCGAGCTTGAGTTAATTTAAAAATCTGCTTTTGTAAAGTTTGGTCCAAACATTGTGACAGTTAGAAGAAGCAGAAGTAGAGCCACAGAGGAGGTGTAAGTTACCAGAGAAAAACATTATCTCTTCAAAGGAAGTTGCGACATGGACTTTAAATTGTTCATTGCACAGAAAGACAGGCTGTCAAATAGTGAGTGAGCTGGGTGAAGATTTGCAGGCTGGGGGAGAAGGAGGGAGGGGCCTCGTACCTAATACAGTTACAGACCACGGTCATTAGATCATGACTAGCTTATCTTCAAGCCTGCAAAGAAAACACTTTCCTCAACAGGACACTAAGCCAGGAGCCGGGTTTACTGTTAGCGGCTCGCTCCAGCGTGCTTTTTGGAAAATGACATAATCTGTCAGGAAAGGTCAGCTGCTAAGTAGGAAAGAGGCAAAACAAGCTCAGCCAAAAACATTTAGCAGCAGCAGAAGCTATCTGTTGGCGTGGGTAACCCTGCTGCACAATATATCACGTACAAAAAAATGCTTTACAGGAACTGAAACAAACAGGGGACAAGTTCATCAGGTTAGAGGTTTTTTTCATATCCTCTGCAATTTCATAAGATCATTTGTGTTGTAGTGTTTTTTCATTTTTTGAGCACAATACTCTGGTTCCTGAGCACTGTTTACCTAATTGTCTTTACATTTTTACACATATTTGTGAATGATTTGAGACACTCTGAGCTTCAGTGGTCCGCTTTGTTGGAAATTCTGACTTTACCAATCAAGTTAAAAAGTAACACTATTCAGATTTGATCACGTGTAACCGGCTCCTTTTGAGAAAAACTTAGATTTTCTACCTTTTTTTTTTGCTATTTGTGTCTTTTAGACCAAGGGTTCCCAAACTTATCAGCCTGTGACCCCAAAAATAGCAGCGTTAGAGACTGGTGACCCCCTGCTGTGGTACGACACTAATGGGCCAATCCAAAAACAGACATAAACAAACAAAAAGACCCTGAGGATACTTAATTTAACTCATCGGCAGAAAATGTACCGACTAATGTGCACTTTGCTGTGTTCACTGCATCAAACTTTTACAAAGAAATGTGAAAAACAGATTAAAAAAATTCTGTTTGCATAATTTTATATTATCTTTAACCCCTATTTTTGCTTTTATTCTCACAATAATGGATTAAATGTGGAATTGTTCATGGTTTTCGATTTTGGGACACATTCCACGACCCCCTATCGATGTCTCGCGACCCCCCAAAGGGTCCCGACCCCCACTTTGGGAACCACTGTTTTAGACCAACAAAGTGGCAAGAATTAGGGCTTCACAATATGGCCCTGAAACCGATACCTTGATATTTTTTTGGCTCTATCGCGATACACAATATCTCTGTATTTTTATTTCACCTGTAAATCACCTGATTAAATGTTCAATTCAACCCATGAATTAATAAAATGACACCTGTATAATTATTCAACCAGAGCTTTTAGTCAGAATTATAAAATTTGCAGCCAAAAAGCAAGAAATCAAAATCAGGTTAAGTTCAACAAACCTGTTATTCCAAAACACACTTTATATAGTTACATATTTTTAGTTCCAGTTAAATATTTCATTAAGATGAATTAATCTTGTGGAATGTATCACATTTATAAAAGTTATAAAATTGGGTCATGAGAGCGAAAGAAACAAAACTATGAAGAGAATTACATACTGACGTCTCAAAAATATACCTGACAATTTATACTCGATGGTCGTGATAGTCATTTTATACATCCCACGTGCAACAACCCACGATATATCCAGTATATTTGATATATCCTCCAGCACAGCCTATTAAAATTTCTGTTCACAATGATGGTGATCAAAGTATTGAAGGAGAAAACGTGGATATCTTTGATTTATACTGAAAAAGATTTATGTTATCCTCCTCTTTTATTTTGCGTGCTGATATTTGGAGATACAGCTTTGCGTGTGCATGCATAAATGTGAGTAGAAAACATCCTTGCGCTCAGCAGATCCCATTAACATTCCCAGTAGTGAAGATGCAGATGGCTGCTGTACTTTCTGTCAGAGGGAATTCCTGTCTCAAAGCCTCTGACTGTTTCTTGGAAAGCTTTGGAACCAAATGATTAATTCAGAATTCTCTCACAAACACATTCCTTTTACTCACTGGGATCAGGCAAAGCCAACAGAAAACAATGGACACTGATTGATTTGATTGTCAGTATCTCTGGAATACTTTGGCTCACGTCTCCTCATTCATCAAAGATAAGTTCAGAGAATGTCATGATAACACAGAGAAGCTCCATAGATGATACTCATGTTTCTGTTTATCTCTATATCACATTGCAAGAGCCTTTATTTTTAGGCCTGTTTTGTTTAAGATCTTAAATTGTTGTGTCAGTAGTAGGTCTGCTGAGAAAAATAATAAAATGTCAATTGACCTAAACCATGATAACTATGTGTAATACACAGTTCTTATGTCCATGTGCTAGGGCTGAACGATACATTGTTTTTTGATTGAAATCGCAATTTCAAACATCCTGATCATGTGATCACTAAAGCTGTGATTCTTTCCTGCTCCTGACTGACCCAGGATCTGTTCTGTCAGCTGTTTTACACACACCTGAGTGTGAGACTGTTGGGAAAAATCCTTTTTTCCTTGGGATTGTTGATTTTTTTTTTAATTGTTTTGTATTTTACTTTACATAACTTGACACAATTAAGAATATTTTGCACTACATTATTTTTAAAAGTTAAGAGTCAAAAATAGCTCTTTCTGTACTTCAGTTTTTATAACTAAAAATATAATTTAAAAAGTCTGGTTTAGAAATAAGAAGAATAGGTGTTAGACTCTGGGATTTGATAAAAGTCAAAATTCGACTATTAATCTAAAAATCTTCTTAAAAATTGTTTTTTTGCCTTTCATTCCATAATTTTGTATTTATCTCTTATAATTTTGACTTTAAACTTTAATGGTTATGACTTTTTATATCAAAATTTTATCTTCTTATCTCAAACTCTGCCTTTGTTTCAAACCGTAAACTTTTTATCTTAGACTTTTGTCGTCTTAAAATTTTGACCTTAAATGAGAAAGTTTGGATTTTTTTTCACATAATGTTAAATCAGTTTCTTAAACTCTGGAAGTTTTTTGACTTTGTGTCTTAGAATTTTGTCTTTATTTCTCAAAATTTCCACTTTTCAAATTAAAATATCTCAAAGTTAGAAACAATTTTCATCCTCGCATTGGAGTAAAAGCTTTTGCTGTTTCAATGGTTTGATGTAATTTTCTGTCAAGTTTGTAAATTTTACTGTAAATTGTGAAAACTTCACTGAAGTTTGATTAAAGAAAATCGTGAATCAAATTTAAATCGCTGTATCTGCCAGAAAAATCACAATTAGATCTTTTTCTAAAAGCGTTCAGCCCTACCATGTGCTATTTTTCAGTCAGTTTAAAGTCATATGGCTTCAGTTCATGAAAAATGTTCTATCAAGACATCACAAATTCAAACTGGGGGTTCAACACTATGCATTTTTTTAGAGCAAAGGCTGAAACTATTTTTTTTCGTCTCCTTTACCTGATGACTGATACAGGCTGCTGATTTTCTTGGGTAAATATTTTGGGCTGATATTGCTGCTCCCTTAATTTACATTATAAAAATGACACAATGATAACAACCTGTCAACCTCTTAAACTAAATAGTCTAATTATTCAAAGTTTTTCAAGAAACAGACGGAGTCCACTACTGATTAAGACCATGAGAATACTGAGGTAAAAACAGCATTTTCTTTTCAGTTAAGACTTTGACCATTTTCCCAGAGGTGGAGACTACCCTGAAGAGCCGACTTAAGACAAAATCATATTATTTTTCTAAAAAAGTGACTCAGGCTTTTAATTTAAGAGAGACACAATCTATTACGGATCTCAGTTTGATAATAAGGAACATTTATTGAACGCAACACAGAGCTGCCTGTGGATGCTTGTCACTGAATTAGGCCTGGGGAAACTTCTTGATGCAGGTACAAGTGAAAAACACAAAAATAGGCTGGTTGATAGATCAGTCTATTCTTAATCCAGATTAAACTAAATGCTTTTTTTTAAATGAATTAATTCCTATTCATCAGAGGGTAGGTAATAAGTAGCTTGTACCTTTTCTCACTATATGAAATTGGTTTAAAGCATAGTCATTATATCCACCACCAGTGTATAAACTGTGACCATGTTAAATGAAAAACTTTTGCTCGTTTACATTAAGTATCTTTTCTCACTTGTTGCCGTAAATCAAGACGTCCACTGTGTGTGTTAAATACAAATGCTCGCCTTGCAATTATGGTGAAATCATGATCAATTACCCCTAAATGGCTAGATTTATTTTTGCAGTCTTCACCATATCCAAGTGTAACCTTCACTCTAACGGTAATATGTAGCTAAAAAAAAGACAATGTACTAGGAACTAATGAAGAGATCTTGACTAATAATAAATTCAAAGTAAAACATTTCTTTGACACTTTAAACGGAGGGAAAGTACGTCTTGACATTTGCCAGGAATGTTGCTGTTTGTGTTAATCGCTTTGAAAACTGTGCCAAAGGTGACAGCTCTCATGATTATTAGAATAAATGGAAATAGCAATAGACCAAGATTTAGTGATCTACTGTTGTCTGGAAAGATTAAATGTCTTTAGATTTTGACCTTAGTCAATCAGGAATGGGATACCTTCAGCTAAAGGGGATTTAAAGGAGTGCTTTTTTTGTCTAATTTACTTCTATTCCATCCTCTTCTGTTTTTCTCTCCAGTCTTTCCTCCTCTCAGATCCCCCAGTAACCAGCTTTCCAAATGAGTGACGGGGAGTGTGACTTCTTCTGCTTCTTCCGCTGCTGCTGAGCGCGCTCTCTTCGCGCCTCAGACACACAAAGAAGGCAGCGTGTCTCCTCACACTGACACGAGCAGGCTCGAAGGGGGCGCGGGGTGACGCAGAGAGGTGGAGCTTTCCAACGAGCCATTTCAACCAATCGGAGCGCTAGGATCCGACAGGTAGGCGCGCGGGTCTACCTGTGCGGGTGTTTGATTCAGTCGACTGGATGTCTGTGGACATGAACAGCCAGGCGTCGGACAGCAATGAGGAAGACTTCGGGGTGAACTCTGAAGAAGAGGATGAAGACGACGATGGAGGAGAAGAGGAGGACCAGGGTGACATCGCAGGCTACTACGAAGGTGTGGCCAGTGATGTGGAGCAACAGGGTGCTGACTCCTTTGACCCAGAGGAGTACCTGTTCACCTGCCTGACCTACAAAGAGAGTCAGAGGGTGCTGACGGAGGAGGTTAACACTGTGGCTGTTGCACTGAAGGTGAGGATCTGTCTGTATCTTTACAGTGATGCTGCATCCTGAAACAATTCACCCATTAGCTGAACCATCTGATCTCCATTCATCTTTCAAAACAAACACACGCCTAATTGTGTGTTATATCACGACTGTAACTTCAATCCACTTCAAATAGATAGTCTTAGCAGCCACTTTAAAGTTTGAATGTATTAACCCTGTGGTGCATAGTGGTCACTACAGTGGACACCTAATTAAAAGTTATTTACTCCTAAATTCAATGGTTCATGAAGTGGAAACTCATATTAGCCTGTGTCAGGATATTTTTACTCTTCTTAGAGCCTGAAAAAATGTTTTCAATTCTTTTCCCCAAACATTTGAGGGTGAAAAAGCTTATAAACTATAAATTATTCAGTGTTAAAATGGATAAAAGAGAGTTAAAATGTTTCAGAATTCATGCATCAGAGGGTTAAACACCCTCACTTCTTCATCACCACAGGAAAATTTTGTACAGTGAATTTTGCACTATTTTGACATAAAAAAACTCCCAAAAAACAGAAGAATCAATGTAAGACTGACCATTCTAGTTATAAATAATTTCAAGTGTTTTTACCAATGACTGTATATAGAATGGACAGCGTGCTTCCGCCTGTAACCGTTCTACGTTTTTGAAGCCAAAAAAACCCGTTTCTCTAGCCGCCATTGTGCAGCCAGAGTTTGCGCAGTAGAGAATTTCTGGTGGAGCCAAGTAAAAAAGAGAAATAAAAATATTTATTTCTTCTTCTTCAGAAGGTTTAGTCTCCTTTTGGCTCTTTCCCGAAGTTTCTTATATCCTCGATAAAAACTACTCACGAACGGCAGCTGTCAACTATCGTAAAACGAAACTTCTATCGCGGTTTTTAACGTCCAATAACTAATGAGAAACTAACTTCTCAGAAAAAAAACACCTGAACACCATGCAGCCAGATGACAGCGTCATACTACCTTAGCGTAAGGATGAGAGAAACGTTTCTACGAGGTATCGTAATTTTTTAAAGTTTTCCCGGCTCATATCTGGATTACATGGGGGGCGGGGCTTATGACCTATACTGCAGCCAGACACCAGGGGGCGGGGCATCTGCTGGAGGCTTCAGTTTGAGCCCAACGTTGTTACGTCCACTCATTATACAGTCTATGGTTTTTACCTGCTTCCTGTCTCTTCCATGTTATTCCTCTCTCCTACAGTGTCCATGACAAATGACGTACAAATGTTTTACAACACAAATCAGGCTGTGATGTTGTTTAGCGACTTCTGGAACAGCCAATAGCTATTTTCTTTACTGACGGGGAAAAGATAGTTTGAAATTCCTCACTCCTGTTAGAATGATGAAGTGAAGGACACTCACAGAGAAAAGAGAAGTGTTAAATTGTAAAACGCTTCCTGAAACTGTGTGGTTTTTAGTGTATATTATGACATTTAGATTCATCTGAAGTGAGTTTCTGAGGTACCATGAGGTCACAAAAAGTGCTGACAGTGATATCTATGTTGCTCACACATTAGTCTCAGATTATGGAATCAGTGGTGCATAAATATTAATGTGATCTATCTATATCAGGGACCATTAGCTGATAACAACTCTGCAAGACTCTTAATAACTCATGAGTAGTTTAGTGATCTTCCATTTTCTGAAAAGAACGATATCTCCACACAATCCAACAGTTACATATAATCACAGCCGTACGCGTGTGCTCTGTGTGCAGCCTTTAGAGTCAGTCCTTTGACTTTGATTATCCATCTTTAAGTTCAGGGTTTTCTGACACAGAGGACTAACATCAGTCTTTTCTGTCCTGTCTTCAGATTTTTAGTGTTTTTATTCCTGTTGTCAAACAATAAAATTTTTTAATTAGATCAATCACAGGGGTCGCTGTGTGATTCATCATGACCAATCGCAATTAATTAATGTAATTTATTTTCAATCTATATTAAGTGTGTTTCATTTTTCATGAGCAAACACTGAAGAAAGAGGGGAATAAACTATGTGCTGGGCTATCAAGTCAGAGTTGCATTCAATGAGGCTGATTTGTTGACCTTTTATCCAGAGTGCGAGCAGAATCCCAGGCTAACGTTTGCTTTGAGTTTAATGTGATATTTTGCTGTAAGTGTTTTGGTGTGTGGAAAAGTCCCTCCAGCAGAGTGTGAATAAAACTTTGTGTCTGTCGACTTTTCCATCTTGTTTTTTTTGTTTTGTTTTTTTGGACTTACATTTTCCATTGAGAGGGCATTATGGGACCCTCCATGTGGGGTTGGCTGATTCTGTTTCCTGTCAAACTGGATCAACTGCCCATTTGTTCATGGACTGCAGTTATGATACTTGAACAAACTGACCAAAATGCATTTGCTGGAGATGTTTCAGGGATTTTGAGTTGTTCTGAGCTGCAGATAGGGATGTGTATTGATAAGATTTTATCAGTACCAATATCATTATCAGTTCCGCTAATCAGTCTGATTCTTTGTCGATCCCTTTATCGATTCCTCTTTTGTTTTTTTGTTTGTAACAACTTATCGAGTGTCAAGTAAATACCAAAGTGAGAAGTGGTACGAACTCAACAGTTGTTGTTTAAAAAGAGAAGCATATCTGCTTTTTCTGGAAGGATCCTTGATGTATTCAATTCAAAGCAGGTGTGACATTGAAAAAATGTACACACAGTAGAATTAAAATATTAATAAAATAGACTTTATCTCTGTACATTAGAAACATTACAAAATTACAATTTTTAGCTTTAAAATATAAAAAATATTATCAATAAGTGTACAGAGTGTTTGATATTTATACATTATATACATTTACAGGACCGGTCAAGGGCCTGAGCCTCAGTCAGTGTTAAAGGAGGGTCCTGGTCCTGGTTCTGGTCCTTGCTCTGGACTGGTGTGTCCTCTTGCTCGGGGGCTCATGGTGGTTTTATTCCGTTCTGAGTCCTGAGTTCTGATCTATCAGGACTTAAGACTGATGAGATCTCTAGCCATGGAAAGAATAGATAAGGAAATCTTTATGCAAAAAGGCTATCTATATCGATGGATTGGAACATGTCTTATCGATTCTTAACAGGAACCAGTTCTTGATACCCATCCTTAGCTGTGGAAGAGTTAAACATGTTAAGAAAGTGCACAAACATTTATGTTCTCTTTTCCTTCTGTCTCTTCTTCTCTCTCAGGTATTACCAGCAGTAGCAAAACTGATTCTGGTGCATTTTCACTGGCAGGTTTCACAAATATTGGAAAGGTATGTCTCCATTCCCTCCCATTCCTGCGATCATTTTTTACTGAAATAATATTGTTGTTTTTTTCTTTCCCTCTTCTGGGGTCTTAATTCTGATCCCACTCTGATTTCCCCTGCAAAAACAAATTCCCCCACGGAACTCCTAATTTTTCTGGGTTTTCGTCAGTCTTTACATTATCCTGCTCTGTTCTTTCTTGTATCTGTCTCTCATGGTCTGATGTCCTTTCTTTGGATCTGTCTGTTCCCCCACAGATACAAGTCCAACTCATCTCTGTTGTTGTCAGATGCACTTGTTCAGCCCAGCAGCACCTGCAGATCAGTCACTGTGAGTAATGGATCATGTATAATGACATACTCATAGACTCCACACAAATATAGATTTTATTCTTCATTAGTTACATATTACTCCTAACTCGACAACATAATGTACCACGACACAGCGGTCGTTCATCCCAGTTTTTGTGCACCAGAATCAAACAAAGCTTTTTTAACAGCTTCTATTTCAGTATGTGACCGAGTGGATGTTCATTCTTTCTGGGTCTGTGTGTTTCTTTCTATTCCAGGCCCCTCAGTCCCTCCAGTGTGGTGTGTGTCTACAGGTCGTACGGAGAGACTCCCTACTGGCATTGCCCTGCCAGCACTCTTTCTGCAAAGCATGCTGGGAGCAGCACTGCACTGTACTTGTCAAAGACGGCATGGGAGTGGGTGAGTAAAGAGTGTGTGTTTGTGTTTGTGTGTCTGTAGTGTTCTCAGAACAGGTATTAGTGGGTGAATCACACTTTTTTTTGGTGTGAGCTCTTCAGTGTCTGTGTGTGTATCTATATGCTTATCTTTGTGTTTATATTAAGATTTATCCATGTTTGTGTGTCCCTGTGTGCCCTAGCAGTTCAGTCTCTAATCCTTTGGAAATGTATCTTACCTCATGCTCTCAATCTTGATCAGATTATCTGTGTCAGAAGATCGGAAAGGCGCTCATTTTTGAATCTTTAAAAACTGTTTTTAACAGTTAAAAAAAATCTACATTTGTCTACTTGTGTGTCTGTAAAATCCAAGAATGTCTCTGAGGATATAAGAGGTGTGAGATGAGACTAAGATGACTCCAATCTGGTGTAAAAGGAAGCAGCCAGGACGGCTGCTGCTTTGGACTGTCACAGTGTGTATGTGTCTGGGAGTGAAAGAGTGCTTGTGTCAGAGGCAGAGCAGATTGGTGTGTGGGTGTTTGCATGGACAGTGCACTGTATGTGTGTTAGTGTGCATACAGTGTAACAGACTCTCTGTACTTAGGTTTTTAAGTGTGTGGGAGCACAAGTGTTTTTCCATTCGTGTGTGTGTGCACACAAGTGTATTTGTATACTGTCAGTCCTTGTGCTACTTTCTCTCTGATGAGGTTGGACCATGTAACTGAGTCCTGGGAGTGATAAGCATTTCTCTATCATCTGCATGACGAACGAGTGTGTGACGACACATGATCTCAATACAGTTTCTGGGTCACTGTAACACTAGAAACCAGTTGCCTACACCAAACGTACTGCTGAGAGAACTTTTTATGACAAAAAGTGAAAGTGACAGCTGTTTTTTATTGGTGCATATTTACACTTCTTTGCTACATTTTATAAGCAACCCATAACTCTCAGTACTGTCTGTGTTTTTCAGGTATCTCCTGTATGGCTCAGGACTGTTCCCTGCAGATGCCAGAAGATTTTGTCCTGCCACTGCTGCCAGGAGAGGAGCTGAAGGACAAATACAGACGCTACCTCTTCAGAGACTACGTTGAGGTGTGTGCGTCTACGAGTGTGTTTGTGCTCTGATTTTGTTTGCTCGGATGAAGTGACAGTCAGCATGAATATTTAATGAGGTGACAGAAGCATGTGGGAAGGGGATGAAGGAGATGAGAGGGATCACTGTTAGTCTTGGCAGCTGAGTTTGCATCTTAATCTTCCTCTAAAATGTGTGTAAATAACATCACATGGCTGGTTTTTTCCAAAGATGCACTAATTTTCTGAAATTTTAATCCAATTTTAGGTCTGAACATAACAGTTTTCC
>RPOG01008639.1:0-13773 GCA_008086565.1 Thalassoma bifasciatum | reverse complement strand
TGCTTTATGGACAGAAAGTAAACATCTAGATCCACCCATTCATGCAACGTCATATCTTAAGGATGAAATATCACTGAGTCATCACTTTTCAGTTCATGCCTGAACTGTAGTGGGGGAGACCAGGGGTAGTAGTCACACTTTTTGTTTGCGCAAGTGTAACTCAGTGCTTCTTTATGCGAGAGATTTCAAATTTTGACAGTTGGAACCCAGATGTATCTGCTATAAATGTCACAGACTAAGACTTCTACTACATCATCAAAGGTTATGTAAATTAATGTGAATACAAAAAGGTATGTTGTTATACTACCCCAGAGACAGGGACAGTTGTAACACAGATTGGAGATGGATTTAAAGTATTCAATTATCATGCTTCAAAAGAGTCACATTAATGTGTGTATATATATATATATATATATATATATATACACACACAGCATAGAATACAGCATAGAATACATGAAATGAAAATTAAAAGTACACACCAGTGTGGGTTATGTTGATGTTTTGTAGCTTGAAATAGGTCAATGTGTAGAAGTTGAACATTTGGAGATCCTTTGAACAATGAACATAAAACTTCTGAACAGTGTGTTTTTAGAAGTACTCAAAATGTAGCCATCAACCAAGCAAACCGCTTATTATTATATTATTATAAATAGGTACAACCCTCCCCATGCCACATAGCCATTAAAAGGCTAATCGTTTTTAGCTTTTAGCTTCAAAGCTTGCACTGATGCAACACATCAATAAGCTACATAAGCTATAGAAGCTACAACTTGAGCTTATTATGTAAGTGAAACAGTTGTATCGACAACAAAATGGACATCAGGCAAAAACAACCATGATGAAAGCTTTTACTTTTTCACATGAGATATTATTATTATTATTATTATTTTTATTATTATTGTTATTATTATTATTATTATTATTAATATTATTATTATTATTATCTGATCATACGTCAAATCTTTTTTAGATCCAACAGTACAAAATGTTTTTTTCTTTCATGTTTGTGAGTGTGGGGATTCTTTATCTTTCAGTTCTGAGAAGCAGACACATCATATACAGGGGAAAATAACAACTTTCTGTGCAATTCAGTCTGTTTTTTTTCTTATTTAAGTAAAATAAACTAAGTGAAACATGCGAGAGGAAAAGTTCAACAAAAAAATTAACCACAATGCTATTGAAGTTAGGAGTGACCACAAATTCCTTAGAATGTCAACTCTACAAGATCTGTCTGAATGGGTTTGACATCTTTAGCCCAGTTGGTGTACAGTTTAACAAAAACATATTTTTGCAGACAGGTGCAAATAGCATAATATAATTTTGTGCAATTTTTCTACTGGTTTTGATCAGTTGAAAACATGTTTGTGGGGAAAAAAACCAACCCCACTCAAAAAATACAGCAACTGACCTTTATGACTGAATTCTAGCATAAAGCTAAATCTGTAATAAAACACTCATCACATCCTCTTACACTGCACAGTATATCAAAGGAAACAGCGTGAAATTCATTAATAATCCTGAATATTGTAAGACACTGTTCTCATATTCATACTTACTGAATTACACTAAACTTCAATTAGAGTTTATTCTCTTTTGTTCCAGAGATTTTTGATGTAGCATGTGTATTGAGACACAAAGAGCAGAAGCTATGACTGAACTTTTTCAGTTGTTATTTTTGGGCTCAGAGGTATGAACTCTGATCAGGATGTGGTCAGATTTAGGTTTGCTGTGGTATTCTCTCTCAACTGTTAAGTTAGCAAACGAAGCAAACGTAGAGCAAAACAATATCAGTTCAGTGACAGCAGATTTCATTCTGGCACTTTTAAAATACAACTGATGATTTCAAAGTTTCTACCACGGAGACCGAGAGAAATAGAGAACTTAAAAAGAAACAGGTTAAAGCACATTAACCAGAAGAACACAAACCTGAGTCAAACTGCATCTTCTCTTTGTCCTCAGTCACCACAAATAAAAGAATCCACTCTCTGCTGGAGGGAAACTGTTGGTTAGCTCATAGAGTTTAAATACATTTCAGAGAAGCTGAGGTGTGGCTCTCTGACTGGTTGAGTATAAATTCACCTCAGAGGCATCTGGCTGCACACTTCAAGCATCTCTGCTCTTCCTGCCACAATTTCTGCTTCATATCAAGTGAGACAACATTGCGTCTTTCTTCTGTTAAGCTCTGTGAAGTCAACAGGGCACAACAAGGGGGTGTTTACTTCATGTGTGCGCTGATGGGAAGAGAGGAAGTGTAGAAGAGGATCTTGAGTAAGAGAGGGTTGCAACTCAAATGTGTCAGCTCTGAATTTGTGTGTTGTGGAAAGGAAAAAGATTGGCAGTCGCACCAGAGTAAAAGTGAAGATGTTGACTTTTTGCTTGGAATATGAAGAAAATGCTGTTCACTTGAGAGTATAAAACTGGACAGGACACAACGGTTTCACAGATAAGAGTTAAAGGGTATTTCACTTTTATTTGGTTGCAAAAAGTGGAGTGCTTTAGCCGAACCCCGGAACATGTATTCATTCATTCAAAAATCAGTACAGAGGCGCTTCACTCTCACTCACTCACTCGCAGGCTGACAGGCAGATAGGCACACTGTGAGAGAACACTCCAACAGAAAGAAAATGCCGAAACGTAAATGTCATTTCACTGATGACATGCGAAAAAAAGTTCCCCTGTTTTCGTCCGGGTCGTGACAAATGGGAGGCAGAATGTACAGTCTGCAAAGCTGGAACTTATGTCTCTGTGGCTAAGAATGGTTACAACGGTCTGCAAGCCCATATCACCACAACAAAACATTGAAGAATAGGCTACCTCTCTTTTTTCTTTTTGTTTAATATTTTGAGGCATTATTTCTATATTTACATAATTGATAAATGGGAGGTTATTTTGAAGAATGGTACTATACCTCACTTTCCCAACTCAGGTGTAAGTGTCAGACTTAAGAGAGGTGATTATTTCTTATTTTGTTAAACATCTGAATACTTGTGTTGCTACAGAGCTGTTTTGGGCTATTTCTCAGTATATCCAGGTAAAGTGTTCTTTCTGGGGAATTCAGAATATTTGTTTAACTGAGTTAGAAGCACAGAAAGCCCCCTGACCCATGCGAAACCCCTAAAAATGTGTGTGTGTGTGTGTGTGTGTGTGTGTGTGTGTGTGTGTGTGGGTCCTCTTTTCAGAGAAACAGAATATGGTCACCCTAGTTTATCACGCTATAAATATTTTCGTTTTATTTTTAATTAATTTTCTTAATTTTTCAATTTCAAATTTTAGCCCCCCCCCCAATTATTTAACGCTGCGGGTGATGATGACGTAATGGGAAGAATTTTCAAAAAAGTATTTATTTTATTTTTAATAAAAAAATGAAAGTCATTCTTTTTTGAGCTGAAGTTTAACTACAGATTGAAAAACAATCACATTAAATACATTAATTTCCGCAAAGTCGATGATTTAACGCGTTTATTTTACCTTACGTACCGAAATCACGCGCTGAAACCATGGCAACATGTGACGTGACCCCTCGGCCCAGGTTACCTTCACGTTCCAAACTCGCATCTTTTCACTTGCGAAAACAATTTTGACTGCTGTCAGCCCTGTAGCAAAGCTCTCTGCGAAAAGAAGATATTTTGGAGAAGCTTGAATCTTCAGCTGAAATCGGACTCCCGGACTCCTGAGAAGACGAACACCTGAGAAGAAGAACACCTGAGAAGAAGAACACCTGAGAAGAAGAACACCTGAGAAGAAGAACACCTGCGACCACCTTCTGGATTAAAGGACTTCCAGCGGATAGATGGCTTCCCCCGGACCCCGCGCGGACCCCCGGCCTCAGCGGACTGCGGTCAAGCGAAGGCCCACCGACTGTGCTAGTGAGACATCCTTTCATATACATAATAAAATGACTTTTAGTCTTTAATTCACTTGTTTAAGGCTATTTCCTGAAGGTTTGGCTCATTTATGTTGGATGATTGCTTTTAAAGTCAGTAGATGAAAATTTGCTAATGCTAACAGGTTTTGAGGACATGGTTTCACTTCAAGTTGACTTGATATAAAATGGTTTTTCATGTCAGGAACTTTACGATTTTAATATAAGTACAATAAAATAAAACCACAAATTTGCCCTCACTAGAAAAAAGTCCTAAAAAAAGTCTAATTTCTTAAATTTGCCATCAAAATGCAATAATCAAGGAATTAGCATTTAATGAACGATGCTAAAATATGTTTGGAGATTTTTTATTTTTTGCACTTTGAAGACTGATGGAAGAGTTTATTTTACCTATTAAGATGTTCAAACTTAATAAATTATGATCACAAATGTGCACTGACTAGAAAACAATTCCAATTATAGCTTGCTTTATAATATTTCTTAAATGAGCCATCAAAATTCAATAATCAAAGTCGGGTAATTGGCCAATTCTTTGATTGATGCTTAAAATATGTTTGGATTTTTTATTGTTTGCACTTGTAAGACTGTTTGTAATGTTTAGTTTACCTTTTAAGCTGTTGGAATTTCATAAAGTGAGACCACAAATGTGCACTGACTAGAAAACAAGCTCCAATTGTGGCCTGTGATTAAAAATTAATTCAATAGGCTGTTAAAATGTAATAATCAAAGGTGGCATATAAGGCATTTTTTAAATGATGCTAAAGTATGTTTGGAGGATTTTGTGTTTTTGCAATTTGGAGACTCTTAAAAGAGTTTAATTCACCCACTAAGTTGTTAAAACATTATGAAATAAGACCAAAAAGGGCACTCAGACTAGAAAACAATTCCAATTATAGTCTGCCATGTACTTTTTTGCAAATAGCCATCAAAATTCATTAATCAAAGTTAGCCAATGGGCCATTAAAAAAAAAAAAAGAAGATGGTTATAATTCGTTTGGAGACTTTATTATTTGCACTTGTTAGACTGTTTGTGATGTTTAGTTTACCTGTTGAGCTGTTAGGACATCAGAAAATAAGACCACAAATGTGCACTGACTAGAAAACAAGCCCTGGTTGTAGTCTGTGATTGGATAGTAATTTAATTAGCTGCAAAAATGCAATACTCAACTATGGCATATGAGGTATTTTTCAAATGATGCTAAAGTATGTTTAGAGTTTTTTTTATTCTGTGCACTTTGAAGACCGCTGGAAGAGATTTTTTTACCCATTAAGCTGTTAAACATTATAAAATAAGATCACAAATGTGCACTGGATGGAAAAAAATTCCAATTATAGCCTGCTATATAATATTTCTTAACTTAGCCACCAAAATTCAATAATCAAAGTAGGGTAATGGGCCAATTCTTTAAATATTGCTACAAATATGTTTGGATTTTTTTATTGTTTGCACTTGTTAGACTGTTTGTGATGTTGAGTTAACCCGTTGAGCTGTTCAAACTTCATAAAATAAGACCACAAATGTGCACTAACTAGAAAACAAGCTCCAATCATAGTCTGTGATTAAAAATGTCTTTAACTAGCTGTGAAAATGTAACACTCAAAGGTGGCATATGAGGCATTTTTTTAAATGATGTGAAAGTTTGTTTGGAGAATTTTTTATTTGGTGCTTTGGAGACTCTTTAAAGCAGGGATGTCCAAACTACGGTCCAGGGGCCAATTGTGGCCCGCGGTCTATTTTCAAGTGGCCCCCAGCTCTCATCTTACCATGTGTTAGTTTTGTCACTTGAATTAATCATGCTCTAATTGTTTACATTTACATTTTTCTGTCAAGTGCTTGAAATAAATCTTAATTTATCACGTTTCACAAAGATTTGAACTGTGCATAGGCAACTTTATAAAGCTAAAACTCTCTACAATCAGCAAAGACTCAACAGTTTTTACAGCTGACATTTAAACTCATTTGCAATGATGAAAAATGTGTTTCGTGAGTTGTTTGGAAAAAAAAAACACTTGAGAGGACCAAAAAACTGAATTAAACATATGTAATGGTCAAAAAAAGACAAAAGTTGAAGCATAAAATGGTTTAAAATGCAGGATCAGAGATATTTAGAGTTTAAAATGTTTTTCATAATTGTCGTATAAACAAACATGATAAAGTCCAGATCCTGATCCTGCCATGAAATTGTTACATACTTTTCCCAGGTTTGGTTTTATGTCAAAGGTCTGCAATAACAGTACAAGCATGTTTGACAAAACCAAAAATGTTATGTTTGTTTGTTTTTTCAGAAACCACTAAAAAGAAATAGTTTTTCAATTGAGCGCTCATTTGTAACTTTCACTGTTAATAAACATGTCCATAAGATCCACCGGCCCTTGGTCGTTTTCACAGTTTCCGATACGGCCCTCTTGGGAAAAAGTTTGGACACCCCTGCTTTAAAGAGTTTATTTTATCCATTTAGCTGTTCTAATATTATGAAATAAGACTCAAAAATAGCACTGATGAGAAATAAATTCTGATTATAGTCTTTCATTTAAATGTATTTAATTAGTGTTCAAAATTCATTAATTAAAGTAGAGTAATGGGACATTATTTAGAAAGATGATTATAATTCGTTTGGAGTTTCAATTGTTTGCACTTGTTGGACTGTTTGTAATGTATAGTTAACCTGTTGAGCTGTTGGAATATAATAAAATAAGTTCACAAATGTGCACTGACTAGAAAACAAGCCCTAGTTGTAGTCTGTGATTAAATATTAATCTAATTAGCTGCAAAAATGCAATTCTCAAACATGACATATGAGGTATTTTTAAATGATGCTTAAGTATGTTTAGAGTTTTTTTATTTTGTGCACTTTGAAGACCGCTGAAAGAGATTTTTTTACCCATTAAGCTGTTAAACATTATAAAATAAGATCACAAATGTGCACTGGATGGAAAAAAAATCCAATTATTGACTGCTATATCAAATCTCTTAAATGAGCCACCAAAATTCAATAATCAAAGTAGGCTAATGGGCCAATTCTTTAAATATTGCTACAAATATGTTTGGATTTCTTAATTGTTTGCACTTGTAAAACTGTTCGTAAAGTTGAGTTAACCTGTTTTGTGTTGGAATATAATAAAATAAGACCACAAATATGCCATTACTTGAGAACAAGCCCCAATTGTGGTCTGTGATTAAAACTTTCTTGAATTAGCTTTACAAATGTAACAAGCAAAGATGGCAGATAAGGCATTTTTTAAATGATGCAAAAGTATGTGTGGAGGATTTTGTGTTTTTGCAATTTGAAGACTGTTCGGAGAGTTTTTTTAACCATTCAGTTGTTAAAACATTATGAAAAAAGACCCAAAAAAGGGCATTGACTAGAAAATTATTCCAATTATAGCCTTCCATATAAAATTTCTTCAATAAGCCATCAAAATTCAATAGACAAAGTCAGGTAATGGGCCAATTTTTTGAATGATGCTTAAAATATGTTTGGATTTTTAATTGTTTGCACTTGTAAGACTGTTTGTGATGTTTAGTTTACCCATTAAGCTGTTGGAATATAATAAAGTAAGACCACAAATGTGCACTGACTGCAAACAATTGAAACTCCAAGCAAATTATAATCATCTTTTTAAAAAATGTCCCATTTCTCTACTTTAATTAATGAATTTTGAACACTAATTAAATGAATTTAAATGGCAGACAATAATCAGAATTAATTTCTAGTCAGTGCTATTTTTGAGTCTTATTTCATAATATTTGAACAGCTAAATGGATAAAATAAACTCTTTACAGAGTCTCCGAAGCACCAAATAAAAAATCCTCCAAACAAACTTTCACATCATTTAAAAAATGCCTCATATGCCACCTTTGAGTGTTACATTTTCACAGCTAGTTAAAGACATTTTTAATCACAGACCACAATTGGAGTTTGTTTTCTAGTTAGTGCACATTTGTGATCTTATTCTATGACGTTTGAACAGCTCAACAGGTAAACTCAACATCACAAACAGTCTTACAAGTGCAAACAATAAAAAATCCAAACATATTTGTAGCAATATTCAAAGAATTGGCCCATTAGCCTACTTTGATTATTGAATTTTGGTGGCTAAGTTAAGAAATATTGTATAGCAGGCTATAATTGGGTTTTTTTTCTATTTAGTGCACATTTATGATCTTATTTTATATTGTTTGAACAGCTACATAGGTAAAATAAACTCTTTCAGCAGTCTTCAAAGTGCACAAAATATAAAATCTCTAAACATACTTTAGCATCATTTAAAAAATGCCTCAAATGCCACCTTTGATTATTACATTTTCACAGCTAATAAAATAGATTTTTAATCACAGACCAGATTTGGGGCTTGTTTTTTGGTTAGTGCACATTTGTGGTCTTATTTTATGAAGTTTGAACAGCTCAACAGGTAAACTAAACATCACAAACAGTCTAACAAGTGCAAACAATAAAAAATCCAAACATATTTTAAGCATCAATCAAAGAATTGGCCCATTAGCCTCCTTTGATTATTGAATTTTGGTGGCTCATTTAAGAAATATTATAAAGCAAGCTATAATTGGAATTGTTTTCTAGTCAGTGCACATTTGTGATCATAATTTATGAAGTTTGAACAGCTTAATAGGTAAAATAAACTCTTCCAATCAGTCTTTAAAGTGCAAAAAATATAAAATCTCTAAACATACTTTAGCATCATTTGAAAAATACCTCATTTGCCATATTTGAGTATTGCATTTTTGCAGCTAATTAAATTAATATTTAATCACAGACTACAACCAGGGCTTGTTTTCTAGTCAGTGCACATGTGTGGTCTTATTTTCTGATGTCCTAACAGCTCAACAGGTAAACTAAACATCACAAACAGTCTGACAAGTGCAAATAATAAAGTCTCCAAACAAATTATAACCATGTTTTTGTTTTTTAATGGCCCATTGGCTAACTTTGATTAATGAATTTTGATGGCTATTTGCAAAAATGTACATGGGAGACTATAATTGGAATTGTTTTCTAGTCTGAGTGCCCTTTTTGGTCTTATTTCATAATGTTTTAACAACTTAGTGGGTAAAATAAACTCTCAAAACAGTCTCCAAATTGCAAAAACAGAAAATCCTCCAAACATTATGAAATAAGACCAAAAAGGGCACTCAGACTAGAAAACAATTCCAATTATAGTCTCCCATGTACATTTTTGCAAATAGCCATCAAAATTCATTAATCAAAGTTAGCCAATGGGCCATTAAAAAAAAACCAAAAAACATGGTTATAATTTGTTTGGAGACCTTATTATATGTACATTTTTAGACTGTTTGTGATGTTTAGTTTACCTGTTGAGCTGTTAGGACATCAGAAAATAAGACCACACATGTGCACTGGCCAATTCTTTGATTGATGCTTAAATATGTTTTGATTTTTTATTGTTTGCACTTGTTAGACTGTTTGTGATGTTTAGTTTACCTGTTGAGCTGTTGGAATATAATAAAATAAGACCACAAATGTGCACTAACCAAAAAACAAGCCCCAAATGTGGTCTGTGATTAAAAATCTATTTTATTAGCTGTGAAAATGTTATTATATATGGTGGCATTTGAGGCATTTTTTAAAAGATGCTAAAGTATGTTTAGAGATTTATATTTAGTGCACTTTGAAGACTGCTGAAAGAGTCTATTTTACCTATTAAACTGTTCAAACAATATAAAATAAGATCATAAATGTGCACTGAATAGGGAAAAAAAAAACAATTATAGCCTGCTATATAATATTTCTTAACTTAGCCAGCAAAATTCAATAATCAAAGTCGGGTAATGGGCCAATTTTTTGAATGGCGCTACAAATATGTTTGGATTTTTTATTGTTTGCACTTGTTAGACTGCTTGTGATGTTGAGTTAACCCGTTGAGCTGTTCAAACTTCATCGAACAAGATCACAAATGTGCACTAGCTAGAAAACAAGCTCCAATTGTAGTCAGTGATTAAAAATGTCTTTAACTAGCTGTGAAAATGTAACACTCAAAGGTGGCATATGAGGCATATTTTAAATGATGTGAAAGTTTGTTTGGAGGATTTTTTATTTGGTGCTTTGGAGACTCTTTTAAGAGTTTTATCCATTTAGCTGTTCAAATATTATGAAATAAGACTCAAAAATAGCACTGACTAGAAATTAATTCTGATTATAGTTTGCCATTTAGATTTATTTAATTAGTGTTCAAATTCATTAATTAAAGTACAGTAATGGGAAATTTTTTAAAAATATGATTATAATTTGTTTGGAGTTTCAATTGTTTGCACATGTTGGACTGTTTGTAATGTATAGTTAACCTGTTGAGCTGTTGGTATATAATAAAATAAGACCACACATGTGCACTGACTAAAAAACAAGCCCTAGTTGTAGTCTATGATTAAAAATTAATTTAATAAGCTGCAAAATTGAATTCTCAAACATGACATATGAGGTATTTTTAAATGATGCTTAAGTATGTTTGGAGTTTTTTTATTTTGTGCACTTTGAAGACCGCTGGAAGAGATTTTTTTACCCATTAAGCTGTTAAACATTATAAAATAAGATCACAAATATGCACTGGATGGAAAAAAAATCCAATTATTGACTGCTATATAAAATCTCTTAAACGAGCCACCAAAATTCAATAATCAAAGTAGGGTAATGGGCCAATTCTTTAAATATTGTGAAAAATGTGTTTGGATTTCTTAATTGTTTGCACTTGTAAGACTGTTCGTAAAGTTGAGTTAACCTGTTTTGCTGTTGGAATATAATAAAATAAGACCACAAATGTGCACTGACTAGAAAACAAGCGCCAATTGTAGTCTGTGATTAAAATTTCTTGAATTAGCTGTATAAATGTAATAAGCAAAGATGGCAGATAAGGCATTTTTTAAATGATGCTAAAGTATCAGAGTTGTTTTTGCACTTTGGAGACTGTTCAGAGAGTTTATTTTACCCACTAAGCTGTTCAAAAATTATGTGATAAGACCAACAAGGCGCTCAGACTAGAAAACAATTCCAATTATAGTCTGCCATATAAATTTTTTCAAATAGTCTTCAAGATGCAACAATTGAAAAGGCAAATGGACCTTTTGTTTTTGAATGATGCTTAAGTATGTTTTGAGTTTTTATTGTTTGCACTTGTTTGACTGTTGGGAGTCTTTAGTTTACCTGTTGAGCTGTTGGAACATCATGAAACAAAACCACATAATGAGCACTGACTAGAAAAAAAAGTCCCAGTTTTAGTCTGTGATATAAAGTTCTTTTAAATTAGATGTAAAAATGCAGAAGGGTGAATAAGCCTCTTTTTGAATGATGCTAAAAGTGTGTTTGGAGTTGTTATTGTTGGAATTTGAGATTGTAGGAGAGTGTATTTGACCTGTTTTGCTTTCCAAAAGCAACAAGCAGAGGCAAAATGACAAATGTGCACTGACTAGTCCTTACTAAAATCCAAAGAAGCAGATTTCTTCAAATAGCTGTAAAAATCCAATAATCAATGGTGGCAAAGGAGAATTTTTTAAATGATGCTTGAATATGTTTGGAGCTTTTTTATTGTTTGCCCCTTGGAGACTGTCAGTGTAACATCATGGAATAAGATTGCAAATGTTCAGTGACAAGAAAGCAAGTCCTTAATAGAGTCTGAACCTATCAACTTTCTTTAATTAGCTGAAAACATGCAATAATCAAAGATGTAGAATGAGCCGTTTTCTAAATGATGCTTAAATACGTGTGGAGATTGTTAGTGTTTGAACATCATGATATAAAATCACAAATGTGCACTGGCTAGAAAACAATTGCAATCATAGTCTGCATTATAAAATTTCTTCAAATAGGTTTAAAAATGCAATTATCAGAGAAAGCACATGAGACTTTTTTGAATGATGCTTGAGTATGTTTGGATGTTTTTGGTGTTTTTTGCTCTTTGGAGATTGTTAAGAGAGTTTATTTGACCAGTTTAGGTGTTGGAACAATATAAAATAAGATCACAAATGTTCTCTGACAGGAAAACAAGTCCTCTATAAAGTCTGCATGTATCAAATTTCTTCAATTAGCTGTAAACATGTCATAAACAAAGATAAAAAATGAGTTTTTTAAAAAAAATAATGCTAAAATCTGTTTGGAGTAGTTTTTGGTTATGCACTTAAGAGACTTTTAGGAGAGTTGATCTGACTTCCATGGGGGTTTGAACATCATCAAATAAGATCACAAATGTTGACCTTCAAGTAAACAAAGTCTCAATAAAGTCTGACATCTAAATGCTGAATCTAAATGTTAAATCTAAATGTCATTTCTAAATCTAAATGCTTAATCTCAATCTTAATGTAAAATCTAACTCCTAAATCTCAAAATTAAATCTAAATCTTAAGGCTAAATCAAAATGCTTAATCTAAATGCTTAATCTAAATCTTAATGTTAATTCTAAATCTAAATGCTAGATCTAAATAAGTAATCCTAATCTAAATGTGAAAACTAAATCTAAACCTAAATGCTTCATCTCGATGCTATATCTGAACCTACATGTTCATAATTAATCTAAATGTTAAATCTCAAATTAAATGCGAAATGCTATTTCTCAATCTAAACACTAAATCTAAATGTTAAATGTAAATTTTAATGTAAATTCTAAATCCAAATGCTTAATCCTTATCTTTATGCTAAATCTAAATTTAAATATTACATCTAAATCAAAAGGCTAAACCCCAATGCTTATTCTAAATCTAAATATTAATTCTCAATATAAATGCTTAATCTTAATGTTGAATCTAAATCTAAATGTAAATCTAAATGCCAACTATAAATGCTAAATTTAAATCTAAATGCTTAATCTAAATCTAAATGCTAAATCTTAATCTAAATGTTCAGAAATTATGCAAAGTAGGCAGGTTAGCCCCTGTTCTACACACCCTTGCAATATATAGGACCATGCAGCCCCGCCCACCCAATTGACCGCTTCTCATTGGGTGATCCGATGTAATGCAAGTGTTGTGGAAAACAGATGCCAACAGCCTACTTAGCATCATTTTTGAATATTGAGCTTTACACTTAGCAAGTGATTTAAGATTTAGATTTAGATTTAACATTAAGATTCAGATTTAACATTTACATTTAGATTTAGGGTTTGGATTTAGCATTTAGATTTACATTTATCTTTTATGTGTGCAAATTTTAACAAGTATATAGATCATTCTGTTTTGCATGAATTTCTGTTTTAAATGAAAGAAAATTGAGCTAAATGTGAGAAAAGTGAACTTAATATTCACAAAGTATTGCCTATTTAACAGTGACTGAATTTTTGACATTCGGCGCTCCATAGATGTAAACATGCAATTATCAAATATGAGGAATGAGCTTTTATTTTGAATGGTGCTTAAATATTTTGGAGACTTTTATTATTTTCACTCATTAGACTGTTTGGATAGTTAATAGTTTACCTGTTTAACTGATTAAACACAATAAAACAAAATCACAAATGTTAACTGAAAAAAAAATTAGATTATAGTCTGCAATATAAAACTTCTTCAATTAGTTGTCCAAATGCAATAATCAACGAAGGCATATAGGCCTTTTTTTAAATAATGCTGAAATACGTTTGGAGATTTTTTTTTATTGTTTGTACTTGTTAGACTGTTTGAAGGTTTTATTTGACCTGTTTGATTTTAGAAAGCATTTTGAAGAAATAGCAAACATGCAAAGACTTTAAAACAAGTCCTTATTAAAGTTTACTAGTATCAGATTTTTTCAAATAGCTGTAAAAATGCAATAATCAAAGATCATGAATGAGCCTTTTTTAAATATATTTGGAGCTTTTTATTGTTTGCATCTTGGAGACTTTTGTGAGAGTTTATCTTACCTGTTTGGCTGTTGAGTAGTTAGAAAATACAAAGA
>RPOG01008636.1:0-13778 GCA_008086565.1 Thalassoma bifasciatum | reverse complement strand
GAAACTGGTGGAAAATGACTCGAAGAGCAAGTGAGACTGAAGCAACGTGTTGAGTGACTAAACTGTGGAACCGTCGACTCACGGCTGAGTTGATCAGCACCCAGACAAAGAGGCTTGAGAGGCTTCTGCTGTCAATTAAATGCACAAGACTGATTAGTAAGACCATCAGCAACCCTCATCCATCTGTCTGTTTTCTTAGAGACCTTCTTCCCTCTTCTTCTTCTTCACTTCACTGGATGGAGGAAGTGGTTTGTGTGCAGACTGCGGCTGGCTGGAACACTGCGCTGTGCACCAGGGAAGTCGAAATTCGAGCCCCTGTGCATTAAATGTTCCACTAGAGCAACAATTTCTGCGAGGGGGAAATCGTGCGGTGGGCTCGTGTTGGAGGATCGAAGAAGAGGGGGGCTCAGTTAGGGATGGAAGGACAGACTGCCAGGGTTTTTTTTTTATGGGGGGGTCGGCTCATGACTCTAAATGGGATTCTGGTGGTTGAGTTGGTTTTGTTGCACGCCATATACTGCAGTGCTGGATTAAAACCTAACCACATACCTTTGTTGCATATCAGTGTCCCAGGTCTCCACGTTTATTCTTGACCCTCTAGCGCCCTCTGCTGTCAGCGAGCCACCTTAGCAAAGAAGTAGAAAAGAAAACCAAGAATTAGTCCATGAGGGCACAGAAACGCAGCACCACCTGTGAATGGTTTTTATTTGTTGTCTTGGATATAAATCACCTTTCTCTTGATTGTTTACACACATTTTCTGAAAGCAGGCCTAATGCACTAAGAACTACACACAGATCAAAAAACACAACAGGCAAACCCCCTCAATTCTCCCGCAAAAAGAAACTTAACATCCACAATAATGTTACTCCTTCTCAAAATAACATTTTGTTTTTAAATGGCACATAAAACCCCGATATGAATAGATACTTACTTCTTGGTTCAGTGTTACACTTTCTACATACACAAGTGTGTTGTAAAATATTTTAGAAACTGATTTCATACTCAGAACTCAGAAATACAAGAAACAAACAAATATATTTTATTTATTTGTATACTTATTACACATTTGTGGATTTCGGTCATACACTTTCCAGCTCCAGGCAGAAAAAAATCCTTAATAGGACTGAGAAAAAATCTGAATAATAGTGTTTTCTTGATGAAAACAAGAGATTTTAGTCATGAAAACTGTACCAAATGCAGAGAATTGTGTGTAGTATACGGAAAAAAGTGTGTTTCATAACTGAAGTTTGAGTGTAAAGCAGGAATTGTGCTTGTAGTTTAGCAGAATTGGTTCAAGAGGTTGGTGCAAGAGTTGTGTTGTGGTTATTGTGTCTCATGTACCAGTTTTTGTGGGTAAACAGTAGTTAAAAAAAGAACTTAATTACATGACTTTTTGTTATACTAGCGATAACATATTTGTTGTAAGAGCTGCACTGATGTTTCTAGTTAGAAAAAAGCCTATATATGCAGGCTTCAGTCTACATTATTATTCATTCTCTTTGCTGTTTTTATTCTGTGGTTTCTCTCTGGTGAGTCGGCTGAGGAGTCCCTGGGTGAGCGTTCTGAGGTTTGTACACTTTGTCAGATTTCTGTGGAACTCAGCATGAGTCACAAAGTAAATAGTTTAATACAACGTGTTCATCTGCTTTGTCTTTGGTAAAAGTCATCTGCTGAGCAGACTGCTTAGATAATGTCTGGTAGAAAAAACCCTGCATTGCACTTTCTTAGAAAGAGAGAGAACAAAACATCAGGGATCCTTCTGAGAGCTGATGTGAATCAACAGGATTAATAAAACAATGAAGGGAATTTGCTACAAATATATTGGAAATTAAAAGGCAAGCTGGAGAAGATTCACACTTGGCTGTACTTGACATCCAAGCAGCTTTAATTGTATTATTCATCAGTTGTGGAGTTCTTATGCTGGTCATTAAAAAAAGGTGAATGACTGCAGAAACATGTTTGAGATGAATGCGCTTTTTTTTTTACTTAAAAGTATAAGCAAATACAAATGCAGTCCACAGCTTTCCTGTTCAGCACTTATTTCAGGCCTTGTTTTAAAGTGTCTTGAAACTAGAAATAAAATTGAAAATTTAGGTGCATTACATCTTTCCTATTAACAAGAGCAACAGGAGCATCATGGTGATATGAAATAAAACTTTGAATAACTGTTTGACCACCTCAAGGACAGGACGTTTCTTCAACCAGACACATCTGAGGAATCCAATGAAAACACCCGGAAGGTCATTAAGTCTTTCTCATATTTGAAAACGAACCAAATTTTTCACTTCTTTTGTGAACTTTGACATAAAATTTCATATTTTATAATTCATCCATGCTTGGGTTATGAATACTTCCTTCTTAAGTCTTTTTTCTTTTCTTTTCTTTATTAGGGTTTTGGCTGCAGGTAATTTGTAATTTTGTACTAACGTTGCATGCTATGTCTTGTGTATCTTTGTAGCCTGCTACTGAATACTGTGAATCTGCTTGTCTGTCTGTCTGTCTGTCTGTTTGTACCTCATTTAATTTTTGCATCCTTGCACTACTCACCACTGCACCATTACCATATATATATATTTTTTTTAACCTGTAAATACTAGTCTTGTCTATTTGCAATTCTTTTGTGTTTATAGTTGTCGATAATATTATATATGCAAAACTTTTCTTCTTCTTATTATTATTACTATTATTATTATTTCCCCTTGTTATGCCTTACTATTACCTGTACAAGAGAGCACAGTATACCAAAGCAAATTCCTTGTATGTTCATACCTGGCCATTAAAGTTGATTCTGATTCTGATTCTGTCTGTCTAACTGTCTGTACTAACCACTTTTGGATATCATGTAGGGCAACTGCCCAAATACTGTGAAAAATAAGTTTTATCTGCAAGTCTATAAGCCTGTCCTTCCTGAACTGTTTACTTAATCACTGATACTTGTTGAACGATATGTAATGTTGAAGTAATATATTAATTTTGAGACAGATTATGGTTACCCCAAATGACTTTTTTTTTTCCAAGGCTGTTCTTTTAATTCAACTATAAAAACACTAAAATCTCTCAACTGGGTTTTTTTTTTTTTTAATTTTGTATGAATGCATGTGTACTCTTCATTCCATGTGTTTGAAAGAGGACAAAATATATCCACATTTTCTGTGCTTTAAAAATGGTAAATTCAAAAGTCAGAAGTCCTCTCTATAAATGACCCAAGCCAAATTTTGCGGAAAAGCCACAGACCTGGCAACCCGGAGTGTGAATGGCAACCCTGCTGCTCAGTGACGCCCCCTCTGTGCTGCCTCTGTGATCGGTATCAAAGTTCAACCCAATGTCTGTATGAGGTGAGCTACCTATGTGAAAGTTCGCCTGGTTAAAGGTTAATTCACGAACTTATTGCCATGTTCTCTGTCTGTTAACGCTGCAGAGATCGATGTTGCACAGTCACCGCTAAAAACGACAGTTTTCCGTTTTTTTAAAAGAGGAAACAAAATGAAACCAACCGACGACGAAACCTCCAAATCCTCGGGTTCTCCTCAGATGAACGAAGCAGAGCAACGAAAGAGGACGAAAATTATTTTTGTAGTTTACATCATCGCTGCCTTGGACATCACATGGATGTTTTTACAGTTTTCTATAACCCCGGTGAGTATTTCTGTTATGTCAGAGCAGGAAGCTGAGATTTCCGTGCTACATTTGAACGCGCAATCATTCAAGGAAACGCGAATTAAGGAGTGATATTTCCCTAATCACTGCATCATAATGACATTTTCAGAGCTAGTTTACCATCTGACACATATAAACAGCTCAATCCTGATCATATTTGTTGTCTATTTCCTAAATAACATTCATGTACTAAATAACAACAGCCTCTTTTGTTTTGAGTTACACCCTTTAGCAAAAGTGTTTAGTATTAAATTACATGAAACTAAAGCATTACCTCACAAAGGTAGATCATGAAGTACAGATGTATTGCCAGTTAAAAAGAAGCACTTAAATTCACTCAATGAAACCATAAAGGAAACATTATTATGCTGTATGATAGCTTATGTCATTGTTATGTAATAATATAAGATACTGAGAAAAGTACTTACAGATTTGTCAAACCACTAAATACTTTTAACATGCACATACAAGTTATTTATCATCAGTAGCTTATTGGAAAGTAGCAAAACAGAGAAGAAATCACTAGTAATTTTTTCTTAATGTGCTTTAATTCATGGGACATAAAGAGATTTGTCTGTATACATCAATTTAAAAGCAAGATATAGCTGTAATAAAAGGTTGTGGTGGAGCTCACTTGGTTAATTTACAATAGCTCATTATAATTTATTGCTGCCTAATCAGCGTATGACTATTCAATGATGATTACTCGATTATTAATCAACGACAATCTGAGAATTACACTCATTATTAAACTGCCTATTTTTTTTATTCTCCAGTGTATTAAAGTTTATTTAGTTTCACTTAAAGACAAAAGCCAGGAGCAACATTAGTTAAGTGAATACATAAATATGAGGGAGTTAACTGTTATCAGTTTGAAATTACTGAAAATTGTGTACTTAGCAGTTTCTAAACACAGTATCTCATCACAGGAAAACTGACAAATCAACCTCGGCCTCTAGTTTACAACAAAGAGCAGTAAAATGCAATACAATTTCAACCTTACTTTTTCTGTTTTTCCAAAGGAGAAAAAAATGTCCTCTCATGAGAGGCAGTGCACCCAAGTTTGGATTTTATGTTGCCTCCCTAATGAAAATGCTGTTAAAGCAAATTGATAGCAATAAGCAACCAAACAGGGTAGCATGTTGATCAAACAACTATAACACATTTTATTGCTGTGTCAATACAAATGTTGAGCTCAGTTTTTCAACTAATGAACCCAAAGTGACACCACAAAACCTCCAACATCTTAATTGTTAGGTTTTATTTTTGTTAGGACAATAAAATGATTTAGTCTTTTTTTGGTGTTTGAGAGTTTTCAGCTTCAGCCAATTGGTGAATTCATAAATTATCAATAAGGCTCCATTTACATGACAAAGATTCACCCAAAAATGCTAAAAGCACACTGGAAAAAAATCTGTGTCTCCATGGAAACACTGAAAATGCTGTAAAGCTGAGAGTGTTGTCAGCGTTTCTACTGAAAACTGAGCTATTTTACATTGTGCCACAAGGAAAAACAACCATGTGATCACCTTGAATAGATCAAACTTGAGAAATGTGTTGTCATAGTGACAGACTACTGTTTTATTATTTGCATTGTATATTATTTTACATTTCCCTGCACAGGGACCACAGATAAAAGTAAGCTTTATAGCAATTATAACTCTGACTTGACAGTTTTTGTTTTGCCTGGCCCCCGTCAAATAAACCTTAATTACAAAACTTGGCAACACGTTTGCACGGCAACGTTGGCTGTAGTGTTTCAGAAAAAAAGTCCAGTTTGGTTGTCACTTAGGACAGCTACAACAATATCTTTGCGTTTCATCCTAAAATCATTGACTTGTAAACAGTCCCCAAAGTTATATTGCCACCTACAGACCTGGCATGCATACCACAGCGCAACGTTATTGTATAAATGAGGTTTAACAGTAGGGTCTGTTTTATGTTCATTAAACCTCGCCTGGAGGAAAACTTCACCTCATTATCATCATGTCTGTGTCCGTAGTATTTGGCGAAGAAATTGGGCTTCGACACCTTGTGGTTTGGTTATTTACAAACCATGGTGGGTGTGATCCAGCTGCTCGGGGGTCCCATGTTTGGAAGGTCAGTGCCAAACTTTGTCGTAGAATATAGAATTCTATCTTAATCTCTATTCTCCATGTGAATCTGAAATGATTTGAATTCTTGCAAAAGTTGGGGTCTCAGATTTTTGCTTGTTTTTTCTCCACAGGTTTGCAGATCTCTTTGGGGCCCGTGTTGCCTTGTCTTTAGCGTGTTCCTCAACAATAGTTTTCTTTCTGCTGCTGGCCATAGCAGATCATCCTGCCATGCTGTTTATACACAAACTCCCCACAGTCTTCATGCACGTCCTACCTGGTGAGCACCAGACAGTTTCAGCTCCAACCTGTAACTTTGATGAGCCATTTATTGTTATTAATGAGGTCCTTTTCCTTATTTTGGTTTGTTTTGTCTATTGACCAAAGCAGCACTAAGGTATGGTTCATCCACTATTAGGGAAATGAATAATTTGATATGAAGGTTTGAGGTCATTTAAGTACAGATTTTTTTCCTCGTTATGACTGCTGTTCCTGAAATATTGCAACTTTTATTTGAATCAAAAGTTCTGATTTTTCACACGACAGTTGGTCCTTGTCTTAGTCAAAAAGTGTCTTTAAAGCTGGAATGTATAAATAACTGAAAGTAAAAAAAAAGTATGAGTTTCTAGTGATATTGGGTGGAATACAGTTCCTAATTTTACACAGTACATGTAGGGAAAGCAGAAAAAAATGTAGATTCCTGCAAAATTCCAATGCTAATCACAGACTTTTTGATTATTCAGTCTATTCAACTGTATTTATCCCCCAAGAAGAAGCAACATTACGACCTAAATCTCCAATCAAATGCTGTCAAAAGATGTGTTTTCATCCTAAAAACGATTCCAATCCAACTTAATTTACATTTTTTTATTCCTCTGTTGTCTCAGCGTCCCAGATGGTTGTTGCAGATCTCTCTGCGCCTGAAAAACGAGCCGAGGCTTTGTCCAAACTCGGTCTGTGTTTTGGTATTGGTATGATAGCTGGTTCCACGCTGGGCGGTCATTTGATCACACGCTACGGGTGAGTCTCAGACGACATAAACTTAAGACGTGTATATATGTACAAGTATATCTGTGTTATATGTGTGTATATTTGTGATGATGTGTGTGAATAAACTACACTAAGCTACGGTATAAACTTGCAATGGTCATAGGCATTAAAAATGTTTTGAAAGATAAAAAGATGAAAATAATAGGTGTACATATAGAGATGAAACTATTTAAACCTAAAACATTTTCTGCTGGACATCTTGAACTCTGAATTTATTATATTTTCCAGGGAGACATTTACAGCATGTGTTGGTGCTGCAGGGAGTCTCTTCAGCTTAATTCTGGTTTTGAATTTTATCCCTAAATCCACCAAATCTGAAGCTTCAACAGCCAACACCCAAAGTAAGACACACCTCTCTCTGCTTCACTTGATCTTTTTCACTTCCAGTGACACAGCACACAGGTGTGGTGTTTCAAACTGTGAGAAGCTCGAAACAAAGACATAAATGTTTGAAGTTAATATTAAAGAGGGGCAAAGTTTCAAACTGTGTGGTAGACATGTTGAGACCTGCTGGTTGAGACTGATGAATGCGCTGAGCAGCTTGTTCAAAAAGTCAATATTTAAGCAGGAAGGACACGAGTGTTGCTCAATTGAGGATGTGACTGTCAAATCTCCTTTTAAAGTAATATAGAACAAAGAAATTAGAGAACAGAAACATCCTGCTTTGTCCTGGGGCTGAAGAAATAGTAGAAATAGTAGACTAGAATTGCGCACAATTTGAGTGAAGTCTCCTGAGATTCAATTTTCAGAATGCAGAAGATGGAAGGAGAACTGTAACCAGCGGTAACCATGGGAACAAACATTTCAAGAGCTGAACTGTCATTTTGATGGGTATTACCGTTGATAGACGAAGGCAGAGAGTGTTTAAAGATGAATGCCAGAGTTTGTATGTGTGGCAGCGGCCACGTACATGGGCATTCTGGGAGAGGATGGTGGCTGAGGAGCTCAAGAGGCGTTCTCCATGACCGGTGACGTGAATAAGCGAAAAAAGTGACTTCATTGTGCCGCAAATCAATCTGATCAAGTCGGACCTGATCGGGAAGCTGAGAAACAGCATTCAGTGAACACCTATTTTGGGGCTAGTAACTGAATTTTACGTCAGGGATTATGATCAGGCATATATCTACATAGACTTTTTCAAGAACTTTCAGAAAGTCCTCACAGTCCCTCTAAAGCAAAACAGTTTAATAAACCGAGCAAATTTTTCATATCTTGTTGTGTTTGAGGTTTCTGGAGTTTCAGCAGCCAGCCACAAGTGAACACTGAAAGAGCTGCAGTTTTTCTGCATAGGCTTCATCATTATTCTGGACCCCGGGTTGCTGCTCACTCAAAAATAAACAGGCGGTGTCAAAGAGACCACAGTCTATGGTATAAACAAATTCTGTTCATATGTACACTATGTCACCAGGAGCAGTTTTGAGTCTTGCCAAAGGACACTGTTGCATGTGACTGCTGGAGATAGGGTCAAACTGTATTGATTTCCTGTGCCAGGCAGAATCAAAAGAAAACGTGAACCCTGCTGAGTCAAGCTCCATGGAACCCACCAACCCGGCCCTTCACCATGGTGACTGGTCATCGTCTCGTGCCGATGCTGGCTGGGATCGTTTCTGCGGGCAGAGGCAAAATGAGGCTCCCCAAGAGGAAAAAGTCTCCAAAAAGACCAAGAAGAAAGTTGGATTTAAAGATCATGATGGGATTAAATGCCCTGATCATGAAGGAAAAGATCTTGTGCAACTTAAAAAAGAATTGTTGCTTTTGGAGAGAAAGTTTAGCCTCCAGGAAACAGATCTGAAGTTGAGTCGCAAGCAGACTGAGACCCTCGGGGACGAACTAGAGGTGGTGAAGAGGGAGCTGCAGTTGGTGAAACAGGCTACGACCAACCAGAGGACCCAGATGCAACATCTGAAGGATCAGCTGGGTAAGGTTCTCAAAGAAAGAGATGGCCTGAGTCAAAAGTGGCAGCAGTGCAAGACTGAATGCAAGGAGCAGCGTGAAACAATCCGCAACCAGCAGTCAGCCCTGAAGAGTAAGGACGGTCAGTGCAGAGAGCTGACCAAGCAAGTCAATCAACTCAAGAAGGAGAATGAGAAAATTCAGAAGGAGAGGGACTCCTTAAAAACGGATGCTGGTTACATCAAGAAGGAGCTTCGAAAGTGTGAGGACGCACTTCAAGAACAGCTGAGGATGCCCAAGAAGATTGTAATAGTCAACAGCAAACGCCGCTCACTCAAAAAACCCAGCAAAGAGGTTCCTGCCCAGGCGAGTGAGGCGTTACAGAAGGAGCTGCTCGTGAGGAACAAGGAGCTGCTGACTCAGACTGAAGAGCTGAATGAAGCACAGAGGAAGTGTGAAGATCAGCAGCAAAGTCTGACGCAGGTATCTCGGCAGCTTTGGCAGTTCAAGGCGAAAGTCAGAGATCAGAGCAAAAGGATTATGGCTCTAAAAGGGGAGAGGAACATGTACAAGAGTGAAACGGTAAAACTGAGGAAGGAGGCGGCTGAAACCAACATCAAACAGCTCGAGGAGAAAAGTGCAAAAAAGACCAAAAAGGTTGATCCATCAGTAGGAAAGAGATTAGCTCTTATGGGACAAGCATCATAGAAGTGAAGCTGGAGAAAAATGAGAACAATAAAAAAATATCTGCTTTCAATAAATTTAAGACATGCTGAAAATTATATCATTTTAATTTTTTATTTTATTTTATATCGCGATATGTATTGTTTTATCATTCAAAACTGCAGTTTGTTAAGTGTCCACTTGAGGCTGACTTCAAAAGTCAAGGAGCCTAATGTTAAAATACTGAAAATGATTTTCAAGTAGAAACAATATTTTAACAGCCTGGTACGAACACAGTTTCTGCTTCACCCCCTCATGTGTTCTAAAGATGGTTATAAATCAAGTAACTTTTTCCATGTAATGCTTATGTGCCTCTTAAAAGATTTCTATCAGTCTCTTTTTTTCTACTGTCCCTCCTCTTTCTTTTTTGTCTCTCCAAGATGTGCTGTTCTTAATGTCATGTTTTGTCTCCAAACATGCTGCAGCTCAGGATAAGAAATCAGTGTTCAATTTGGGAGAAATTACCAGACTGATGAAGTATCCCGGTGTGACACCGACTTTTCTTGTGAAGATCATTTCAGGTTTACCTTCAGGTTAGTGCAAATGTTAGAAAACAAAGCATGTTGTCACATTACATGTACAGCTTCAGATATTGTCATTATCATTTCAAGTTATGTGACTTTCATTATTAACCTTTTGATAATTATTTTAGGAATCCATTTCTAAGCTCTTGACTTTTTTCCAAAGGTATTTTCCAGGTGATGTTTTCCATCATTGCTCTGGAGTTTTTTAAGCTGGAGCCTCAGCAGAATGGTTATCTGATGGCTTATTTCGGAATCGTCCAAATGGTGAGTGTTGTGGAGATTCCTGGATGTTAAGTAATTGCAGGTCTGAGTGGAATGTTAGTTTGACAAATTCTGGATATTGTTTGTTGCAGATCATGCAGGGATTGGTAATTGGTCGTCTCACCGCGAGGTTCCCTGAGAACTCGCTGCTGCTGATGTCCATCGGGGTGTCTGCTTTGGTTGGACTCGCTCAGGTACCAACAAAGAGCTATTTTTATGATATCTGAAAAACAGCTTTTGTTTCATCTTAAGAGAACAATGAACCGGATTTTTGTTGCCCTTTATTTAATTGTCTTTTCTCTTGTTTCTAATGTTTCCTGTCCTTTGCAAGTTTTAACCATCAATCCTCCTGGTTGTGTATTTTATTGTCCTAACAGTGGATGCTGACCCGATAGTAAAAATAATAGCGGTCACTACTTTTCTTTTTTCCTGCAGGCTTACATGCAGAATGTGTTCCAGTTCTGCATCATCGTCCTCCCCATGATGTTTTCTCTCAGCACATTTGGTGTCATCACAGACAGCATGCTCACCAAGAGCGTACCGTCCTCTGACACAGGTGAAACCATTCCACTGTTCTGCCCATTTATGCTCAAAAATTGGACAATTAATGAAAAGCAGGGACTCTGTTGAATGTTGAAATGTCACAGAGTTGCATAGAAATCTCATGAACCAGATTTAAAAACTTCTAAGTTCTAACTTCTAAAAACTTCTTTGATAATCCTTTTTTTCCACAGGCACAATGATGGGACTGTGTGCATCCGTCCAATCTCTCCTCCGCACCATCGCACCTACAGTCGGCGGCTTCCTTTATGTGAACTATGGCATTTCATCTATAGGTTCAATCGAGTTCATTGTGAACACTTGTGTGTTTGGATATATGCTGCGCCGTCACCTGGGGAGGTCAACGGAGCATCAGGACTGAAAACGCTCTGAGACATAACTCGCCTTCATCTCCTGTGTGACCACCAGAGATGTAAAACAAAAAAACTGGTTTCAGAAACAATTGTTTCTACATATATTTACACTCAACACTCTCTGTTGGAGCCATTTTAAAGCCATTTTCATTCCCCATTCACTCAGAGTGCTGCTCTGCTGGGGAATCTGTGCTGATTCACAACCGAGCCACTAGGTGGCAGCAAACCCTCCAGTTTTTTAAAGACCTATTCAAGGGCTCATCTTTCTCAGAGGAAAGGCACTTATATTTTGTTGATGCAGAGATTTTGAAACAATACTGAAATGATCTAAAGTGGACCAATATATATATATATATATATATCACTTTTAATCTGCTATAGGAAAATATTTTAATTTCAGATCAAAGTTTATTTTTTGTATTTGTCATTATTGTCATTAAACCTTTGAAAAATGTATTTTGCAAGTTGTTTTGAGGCTTTTTTCATGTCAAGATTTGCATGTAGCCTGAATGTATTCCACATAGGATAAGATTGAATACTCAGTCAAGCTAAGTCAGAGTCAAAGCAGCAATACAAGGCAGTTTGTAGTTTAAAAAAATCAAGAATATCTGAATAGAATAATATAATACTAAGTGTCAATTAGTAAAAATAATGCCCATCAGAGACAACAGCTTGGCCATGTTTCTCCATGCAGCCACCACCTCCACAGGGTCCACATGTCTCTGTGAAAATAGCATGATACTACTCTGCCTTCTGGGAGTTGGCACTGCCCACAGCTCATTTAGATCATGTTCAATTCTACACGTAAAGTCAACGTGAATCATTTGCAATGTCTGCACTGCAATTCATAGAAAAGTATGATTTTCAGAGGCATTACTTTCTGAGACATCTGGGACTTTCTGGGCCAAGCTGAACGCTGCAAGAAATGTCTGACCTGATTAAATATTGTAGCGTTCCAATCTGGCACAGTTGAAAATGTAATTAAAAAGTTCCTCACCACTTTTGGGAATGTACCAGAGAAAAATGCAACACATTTTAAAAACCCTTAAACAGAATGGCTTAATAAATGGTGAACATATAACAGAATGCACAGAGTGTAGAGAATAAACTAATCCCTTTGTGATAATCATCATATTGTTTTATGTATTCACAGCCTTCTTCCTGTCACAAATCTGCAGCAGGTGTTTTTATTGTTTCATTTGAATACACAGATTTGAAATATTATGCCCGGCAAAAACAGATGAATGTGATCTTACTGTAACAGCAGGGGGTCAGAGATATTCCAGTCATTATGAGACAGGAAACATGTTCTTTGCCAGATTGCAAGGAGGTGTTTAAATTTTTACTCAAACTGCTGCCTCTTTAGCTTTCATACTATTTGTTACAGAAATTGCTGCACTTTCAAAATTGCAGCTCCTCAGCTGTTCACTGGAGGCCGAACAGGTAAACTTGGTGGAAAAAGGAAAAATGTTCTGCAGTAAAAGGTTGACTCAATTCTGAAAACCCGCGGCTTCTTGAAGAAACTGAAAAAAAATACCTAAAGACACTCAAAGATGAGAAAATAGCTTCAAAACCCAAACATTTATTTAAAACACATTTTCTGATTGAAGTGCAAATTTTCTATAATGTAAACAAACATAGTGTATAGGTGCCGAATTCAATAAGTTAAAAATCTACAATGAAAGTCTACCATTGTAAAAAAACAAAAGTTCCCCAATGTAGTAGAAATTTTGAGAAAACTGGTCAAATTGACGTGAGAAAAGGTCAAGATTTAGACTATTTATCTTAATTTTTTTTTTCCCATGGTTTTGACGTTAGATTTTTTTTTTAACTATATGATCTCAAGATTTTAAGTTTTCATGTCAAAATATTGACTTTTTTTCTTATAAATCTGACTATCTTAAAATTTGGACTTTTCTCATTACTTTGCCTATATTAGCTTAAAAGTTGACTTTTTATCTCAAAATAATGACCTTTCATGTCAAAACTTTAGCTTCTTAACTCAGAAATTTTAACTTTTTTATATCAAAATAATGACTTTTTATTTCAAATTTTAAAATTTTATCTCAAAATTTTGACTCTGGAGGTAGGGGCAACAGAATAACGTCAGTAGTAATGATCTTTACAACAAGCTGAGAAAAATTAAGACATTTTTGAGGCCTTCTTTAAAATCCTCCTGGACATTATTTTATGGCCAAAAATGAGGACGTGTTCAGGGATGAGAGGATGTTTGGTCACCCTACACGGTAAGAGACAGAAAACTGTTTTGGGCATCAAAGCTCATCTCTCAATTGTACAAAACATGACACAGGTATACTTTGGAAAATTGTACCATTTTTTTAAGACTTATGCAAAGTAATCAATCATTTAGGACTACCAAAATGAGAAACTACCACTTGCTGCTGGATGGAGCAAACTCAGCTAATTCAAGTCATTAAGCTCAAGGCTCAGTCATAATCAAGAAATAATTACACTTGTAGTGGACATGAAGCAGCAGCACTGTAGATAAAAACAAACTCTTTCTCTTGAATCTCCTCTCTAGTCGACATGCAGAGACTCAAAAGGAGCTGCAGACTGATTTGAAGGCTGTTACTGTATCTGTTACCCCAGGGGGCCGGCCCTGACCACTGGAGGCGGTGCCTTGTTACACTTGGCCCTTTGA
>RPOG01008631.1:0-13790 GCA_008086565.1 Thalassoma bifasciatum | reverse complement strand
AGCTGAAGCGCTTGTGTCGGTACCGGAGGACGAGCCACAGCTGCACGTACACGAAGATGAAGAGCAGCGAGTAGAAGACGGTGTAGACCACCGTCAGGCCCAGGGTGACGAAGGGGGGCACGGCCGGGCTCAGGGTGGGCAGGGGCAGCGGCTGCTCCACCGGCGGGGCCTCCATGAGCTGCTCCGGAGCGGCGGCGGCTGGAGGAGGAGGCTGCGCCGCTCTGCTCCGCTCTTCTCCGGCCTCACTGATGCGCCCTCCCCGGCCCCTCAGCGCCGACAGCCGCGGGGGGAAGGAGCAGGCAGAGCGGGCTGTCAGGTGGACGAACTCCGGGAGGAGACTTCCTCACTGAGCCGCAGACAGAGGCACATGATCCGGGCTGAGAAAGAGCCGTTTGTGGGGGGGAAGCTGCAGCGCGCAGGAAGCGGAGCGAGGACCGGACACGCCCCCTTCACATTCAGCGCACTGTACGTGACGTTACGTATCAGCTGACGCACAGTTACTGTACCTTTAACCCTGTGATGGAGCTTCCCACCAAAACACTGATCCCAGGAGGGAAAAGAGAGGGAGAGAAAAACTGAAAAAAGAGAGGGTTCTGACTACAAGACTGAGAAATAAACAGTTTCATATTCAACCACAATTACAACAATAACAACAACACCAACAACAGCAATAATAAAAACAATAACAACAAAACACTGATCCCAGGAGGGAAAAGAGAGGGAGAGAAAAACTAAAAAGAGAAGGTTCTTACAAGACTGAGAAACAAACACAGTTTCATATTCAACCACAATTACAACAATAACAACAACAACAAAAACAACAGCAATAATAAAAACAACAACACCAAAACACTGATCCCAGGAGAGAAAAGAGAGAGGGAGAAAAACTTTACTTAGGAAAAAGGTTCTGACCACAAGACTGAGAAATAAACAGTTTTATATACAACAACAATAACAACAGCAACAATAATAATAACAACAACAATTATAACAACAACAAAACACTGATCCCTGGAGGAAAGTGACAGAATAAACTGCACTAAGGAGAAGATTCAGACTGAAAGACTGAGAAATAAACAGTTTTATAAACTCCCACAATAACAACAATTATAACAACAATAATAACAATAACAACAACAAAACACTGATCCCAGGAGAGAAGATAGAAAAAAACAACACTGAGGAGAAGATTCTGCCTCCAAGACTGAGAAATAAACACAGTTTCATATACTCCAACAATTATAACAATAACAACAGCAACAACAATAACAATAAAAACAACAACAACAGCAACGACAATAACAACAATGAAAACAAAACACTGATCCCAGGAGAGAAAAGAGAGAGGGACAAGATCTTAACTAAGGAGAAGGTTCTGACTACAAGACTGAGAAATAAACAGTTTTATATACAACAACAATAACAACAACAATAATAACAACAACAATAACAACAAGAAAACACTGATCCCAGGAGAGAAAAGAGAGAGGGAGGAAAACTTTACTGAGGAGAAGGTTCTGACTACAAGACTGAGAAATAAACACAGTTTCATAAACTCCAACAATAACAACATCAACAACAACAATAACAATAACAACAATGAAAACAAAACATTGATCCCTGGAGGAAAGTGACAGAAAAAAACTAAACTGAGGAGAAGATTCTGACGACAAGACTGAGAAATAAACATTTTTTTAAACTCCAACAATAACAACAACATCAACCAAACAATAACAACAACAACACGACAACAAAACACTGACCCAAGCAGAAAAAAAAAAACAGAAAAAACTACACTGAGGAGAAAGTTCTGACTACAAGACTGAGAAATAAACACAGTTTTATAAACTCCAGCAATAACAACAACAACAACCATTATAACAATAACAGCAAAACACTGATCCTAGGGGAAAAAAGACAGAAAAACTAAACTGAGGAGAAGATTCTGACAAGACTGAGAAATAAACACAGTTTTATAAACTCCAACAATTATAACAATAACAGACTGGGATAAGAAATGAAAATTATGAGATAAAAGTCAATATTTTGAGATATCAAAGTCAAATTTTGAGACATAAAGTCAAAATTTTGAGATAAAATTCAACAATTTTAGATGAGAGGTCAAATTCTGAGATATCAAAGTCAATATTCTGAAACAAAAAGTCAAAATTTTTAGTAAAATGTTTATAATTTGAAGTATCACAGTCAATCTGAATGTCATTTCATTTTAGTTTTATTTAACCATATCATTTTTTATTTGTATATTTGTTTTTAATTATCTAACTATTTGCTCAGGTTGCTCGTTGATTCTATTTTTTTTATCTCACACTCTCACGATCTTTTTCCTTTCCTTACCTGATGTGATGTTAATTTTATTCTTCATTCTTTTCCATTTATTGTTCTGTCTTTTGATGTTGAAAAATAATAATAACAAATAATTCTGTTTTCTTGATTCTTTGCCATGTTTTTATCTGTTATGAACATTTGTTTTGAAAGGTGCTATAAAAATAAAATTATCATAATTATAATTTTATATTACCTGACCAATCAGTGATGTCACAGTGATGTCATTCTGCTGTGATTTTTAAAGAAGCGTCTCATTCTGACATCACAGTTTCAGACTTTATCACCAAACTTCCTGAAAAATTAAACATCTGTTGTGTTTTTTTTGTCGTGTTGATGTTTTTGTTTGACGTGACCGGAGCGTGTGAACACGACGAGGCCGAGAACGGAGGTCAGTCAGTCTGACCTTTGACCTCTCTCACACATTCATCTTTTTACAAACTCTACGCTGAAGAAAACACACACACACACACACACACACACACACACACACACACACACACACACACACACACACACCTTCGCTTTATTTTACCCACAAGTCTCTGCTTTTGATGTGGCTTTATTACACAACTCCTCGTCCCAGCCCTGGTTTTGTTTATTCAGCTGAAATCAACATTAATCAAAGCACAAAGAAAGATTTATTCCTGTTTCCAGTTTTCTGATCTTATCTGAACTTTCTCTGAGAGTTTCAGTTTTTAACGCCAGGAAAAAAAAAACTTCTTTCATTATTCAAGTCAGAACTTTTCTGCCTCAGGAATCAAACCACAAACCTCAACAATTAATCCGACAAATGTGGAGATAAAGGAAAAGACAAACCTCTAAACCGCTGAAACAATTCAGGAAATCTTTGTTTTGTTCTCATCACAGCAAAATGTGAATGAGCTGGTTTGTAAATGCACTTAAGTGACAAAAAAACACACTTTAACTCATATTAACATGTTTTGTCTTTACAATACTAAAGGAAAAATCTTCACCTTATTTCTTTCACTGTTTCTCTTTTATACCCAGCAGGTGGCGCTGATGTTACACAACAATCACCAGCTGAAAACTTACAGAAACTCTCCATTAACAAAATTTAAAAAGAAATGAATAAATATGAAATGTGTTTCCTGCAATATTTGTGATATCTTTAATGTCTGAATGTGTTTCTAGAATATTTTTTTTGTTTGGTTGTTTTTTTATATGTCGTGTTTTTGTCGCTTGTTTAAATATTTAGCAAATATTGGTAAATATTATTGACATCTGATGGCACTTCACTCAAATTAAAGTAATATAATAGCTGTTTACTGCAGAAAATAAGACATAAAAACTTCTCAACTTAAAACATCTGATGCCTTCAATAATAATAAAAAAGTTTCCACCAAAAGACATAATAGTAATTATAAGGAATATGTCATAGAGGGGATACTTAAAGTCTTTTTTTCTCATTTTATTTCTCATATTTGAATAAAAATGCAAATATAACTGAACAAAGCAGTGACCAGCTCTGACCAGGTGGTGGCGCTGTTGTCTTCATTATCTCAGCTCAGGTGAACGGACCGGAAGCTCCACTATGGAAAGAAAGAGGAATGACGTCAAGTTACCTGAAAGAAGCTCTTAACACCGGATATGGAATAAAAGGATTTCAAAACAAAAGCACAAATTGAATAAACGATATACGTGGATTTTTTAAAAATATATAGAAAATTCTCTGCGGATGGTTAAAAAACATGAGTTAACTATAATATATAAAAAAATTACTTCTAAGAAACCTTACTTAAGAATTATTATCAAATTACAAATAGTGAAAAACTCATTGTTGACAGCAATGAATATTTTAACTGATTACTTCATCAAATTCAGTCTTAAACTAAATTTAAATAATGAAAGTAAGTGACTTTAACATTATATAGACATGTATAACATTACTTTTGGACTGTTTTACCTAACACCAGGTGGTTTAAGGTAAACAAGAAAGTTAAATAGAGATAATCTAAACTCTATGAAGATTAAAAGACTCTTTGACTCCAATTAAACTGAAACAAGGTGGTTGTCATTTTTTTTAAGCCTTTGAATTTAGGTGTTTCTCTTTCATTTATTTCTCAATTCTTGCTGCGGTTTGTTTTAATTTCATATTTATTGACATTTTTTTATTCAATTTTAATTCTTTTGTTTATAAAGAGCTGAAACTATACAAGCAAAAGTTCATTATTTGATAAAAAAAATGTTCTTAATTTATTGTAAGACAATGTATTTCCTCCCTTTTTTTTTACCGTGCCGTTTAGTTATTAATTTTTTTTAAACCATGGGTACTTTTATTTTTTCACTGTTTGTGTATCACTGTCTCTAGTTCAAAGATCATTTCATACATAACATCAAAATGCCATTTTTGCTTTGATTTTTGTTACTTTGCTCATCATCTTTCACCTTAATTCACTTTATTTAACTTTATATTTTATGAAATGAAGCTTTAGAATAAAGTTTGTTTGAATGATTTTGTCTATTTTTATTTACTAAGTTTGTGAGAGCATTCACTTTACCATTCTTATAAATATAATCTTAACATGCAATGACAAAAATTTAACAAAAACAATTCAATGGAACCTGTAAGAAAATTTCTGTTTTGTTTTATTTTGAAAGTCCACACCGGATCTGACGCATGTCACGTCGCGCAGCTTGTCGCTGTGGCTGAAAATCCGTGAGGCGGTGGGAGGAAACGAACTTGGAGCCGCGGCGGAGAGAAAGTCGTTTGTTCGCGGACAGAAGTGACCGGCGCTCGGTGGATGAGGAGGCGGCGGAGCGCGGACTGACTCCCCGGGCTGTGATGACTCTCTGCGGGCTGGAAACTCTCCAAACCTCCGCTCTCTGAAACATCTGGAGGATTAAACTTCGCTTCAAACTTTCCGCGCCGCTTCTCGCCGTGGACTCCTTCAGTCGTGGGTTCGTCTGGCCTGCAAACCGGAGCGTCCTCCACATGTTTGAGTGTCCGCTCCTTTTAGTCTCCACGATCACCACCAGGTGAGCAGGCCGTGGTTTTCCCCGCGGGGACCTGCGCAGGTAACGACGCAAGGAGGAGGTTTACCTTTACGCACGCGGTGACGCACGGAGATTTTTGACGCTCCCCTTTATTCGCCCCGCGGCTTCCCCGCAGGAGAAAACAGAAAAGCGGAGGAGTATTAGGAGCAGGAGGGGGTCACACGGTCATGGATGTACCCAGAGAGAGTGAGACCCGGCGGGGGAGAGCCGGGAGGACCCCCGCGGTGAGGCGGCGGAGGCGGAGAGACGCGGCGGAGGCGATGTTCGCTTTGGGATTCTTCTGCTTACAAGGTCTGTACCAAGATTTACACCCTTCACACAAAGCATGCAATGAATTTTCTTTATTTTTCCATTCATTTTGAAGCTGCAAATGAAGAAGAATCCAGCTCAGACTGTGCAGACCCAGACCCAGACCCCCCTCCTGGTCCTGGTCCTGGTCTGAGCTGGTTTTGCGCACAAGGAGCGATGTTTCTGTCTGATTCTGGAGGATAAAGTTGGCTGTTTTTCTCTCTTTTCCTTTAAGGAAGGTTTCTCCTTCAGGGGGAAACTTTCAGAGCTGTTGTGTGGGGGTCTGCAGGGGAAGTGGGGCTCGTCCCCCTCCCCCATTTTGACCTCAGTTTGGGGGGAAAAACAACAAATGCAGTTGTTGCTTCAGTGTGTGTGCAAGAAATCTGCAGAAATGTGGAACCAGAGAAGGAAAATCAGCTTTTAAAGGTTGATTTCTCTGCAGTTTTCTCTTCTTTCTTTGTGTGTTTGGGTTCATTTCCAAAACAAACTCCTCCTCTTCACTCACCTTCCTGATTTGTGATCCTCATAAAAAAAAACTCCAACACAACATTACTCAGTGAGTTTACCTGCAGTGCATGAGTTTGCATTCCAGTTTTTGTTAAAACAGTGATTTAATCTTTCAATATAAGCTCTTTAAATGTTGCACTTTTGTTCTGTGTGAAAACATTTGCAGGATGCATGTGGAAAATAATCCAAACCTGCTCTGATATAAGCACATTTTGCAAAATCTCGGTAGGAAAAATCTGATTTTTGATGAAGTTTGGAGTGAAAGTGTTTGTTTTTTGATGCTGTGAGTAAAAGAAATGGGATATTGAGATATTCCTCGCTGCAGATATTCAGATCAGAGCTTCAGACAAAGACGTGCTCGTTGTTTTTCAGTCTCAGTTTTCTGTTATTGTTCAGTTGTGACGGTGGATGTGTAATAGATGTGGAGTCATGACCGTGAGTCACGATGACTAAAACCTGTTTCTGGGTCCAACACTTCAACACGAATCAAATCTGGTGAATTTTATAAATTATTTGCCCTGAAAACAGATTCCTCTGTTACTCTGACTCATCATGTAGTAACTTTATTGAACCTAATGGTGGCGCTAAGCTGCGATCTACCTCTCTTGACAATTTTATAATCTCATCATATGTCGTTTTGTGTCATCGAATGATTCTTGTAAAGTTTGTTAGTTGTTGAAAATCTCGGTTTCCTGATGTTCATAAAGCTTCACTGTTTACTTTAGAGTCTTGTGGGTAGAGCTGCACGATAATTGAAAAACTTAAATTGCAATATTTTTGTTTCCTGCAATTTATCGTGCAGTGTTTTGAAAAAATATTTGTTAAAGTAACCCTGAAAGTGTTAAATGAAGCACCTTATGTGATTTTAAGCCTAAAACAACTGTTTGTTTCACCTTTAAACGCAAATATCTGCATCTACACGGAAACGCTGAGGGACTTAAATTGCTGTAGTACCATGTCAGGCCTGTAGGTGGCGATAAAACTGTAGAAGCAGTTTACACAACAACAGTTTAGAGGCTGAAGAAGAGTTGAGCTGATCATCTGGAGTTTATATTAAAAACTTCTTCTCTAATTGTAATTGCACGTTTTGTTTGAAGTCAGTCAGAAGATTCAGCATTTTCACTGAAAACTCTGGCTCAGCATTTACACAGCAACGGTGGAAACAGGGTTTCAGGATAAATCCTCTCTGGAGGCCGTTTTTAAAAGTTTGCATTTTAGGTCGACTAAAACGCTGTTTTATTCTGAAAACACAAAAAAACTTTTGCTTTTCAGCCTAAAACTGTTGTCGGTGTTAGACTCAGGGTTTTGCCAAATGAGAAAAGTCAAAAATCGACTATTTATCTAAGAATATTCTTTTTTTTCTTCCTCAGAATTTTGCCTTTTATCTTATGTCGTCTTTATATCTCATGATTTTGACTTAAATCTTAGAAGTTTGACTCTTTATATCAAGATTTCAACTTTTGTCTTTATTTCAAATTGTTGACATTTTATCTAAAAAATGTGACTTTTTGTTAAAGACTTTTGTCTTTATCTTAAAATTTTGACCCTTAATATGAAAATTTAGCCTTTTTTACATAATTTTTTAATGTAAGAAATCAATGAGAGAGTCGTTAGAAATAAAGGAGAATAAAGATGAAGATGGATTCAAACATTTCTGATCTGAAACAGGAAACAGTTTCACATTCACGTCCTTTAGTAACGAAGAATGATGACTCGTCTTCATGTCTCTAAAAAAAAAACAACTTCTGTTTCTGATTTTCATTTTCATATTTCTTTGTTTTCGTGTCTCAGAAAAAGAAGAACGCGATAAGACGTCCCCGACTTTGCTGAACCCAACGTGAAGTTTCTGTCCTCTGCGCGGCGTCTGATGGCGTCCTCGGTGGCGTGGTGTGGCGTTGGCGTCCTCGGTGGCGTTGGCGTGGCGTTGGCGTGGCGTTGGCGTGGCGTTGGCGTGGCGTTGGCGTGGCGTTGGCGTGGCGTTGCTCAGAGCTCAGTTGTCTCGTCGTGTCACAGCTCACTCAGGTTTATCTGATCTAAACGTGGCGAGCGGCGGCGAGCGCTGATTGTGTTGTTCCTGAACCTTCAGCGCCGTCCTGACGGTCTGAAACATTCCTGTGACAGCGTCCTCCCCCCTCCTCACCCTCCTCACCCTCCTCCCCCAAACGCTGCCCACCGCCGTATGAATGTGTCCTCTGTGTGGATCGGGGGGGGGGTCTGTGTTTATACGAAACCTGAAAAAAACTGAAACCAGGTAACGAACTCCTGACAGACACAAGTTATTTTAAAACAGGGGGAGGAGAGAGAGAGAGGGGAGGAGAAACAGGGGAGGTAAAAAGGGCTGGGGGAGAAAAGATAGAGGGGGAATGATGCGGGAGGAAAAACAGGAGGAGAGATGAGGGAAAAAAGAGGGAGGAAAAAGGTGGGTGAGGTAAGAGGGGGAGGGGAAACGGGAAAGGAAAGGTGAAGGAGGAGAGACAGGTGAGGAAAGAGGGGAAGAAGAAATAGGAGGGAGAAAAGGTGGGTGAGGAAAAACGGGGAAGGAAAGGAGGAGAAAAAGATGGGGGAGAGAAGAGGAGGCAAGAAAAACAAGAGGAAAAACGGGGGAGGGAAGAGGGGGAGGAAGGAAAGGTGGAGGAAAGAGGGGAAGAAGAAATAGGGGGGAGANATAAAGGGGAAACACAGGAGGAGAGAGGGGAGGAAGGATGGGGGAGAAAAAACAGGGGGATACAGGAGAGGAAAGATGGAGGAGTAAAGGTGAAGGAGGTAAGAGAGGGGGGATGATGGGTGAGGAAAACAGTGGAGGAGGAAAGAAAGAGGGGGGAGGAAGGAAAAAAGGGGGAGGAAGGAAAGATGGTTCAGGTTCAGTCTGAGGCGTCAGGTCTGAGTTTGACCTTTGACCTTTGTCTGTTCTCAGAGAATCATTAACGCTGAAGAACGAGTGAAGAACGAGTGAAGAACGAGTGAAGAACGTTAAACTCTGATGTTTCAGTGGTCCCCCCCCCCCCCCTCCTCCCCCCCGGCAGGTGTGGGGCCCCCGCTGAGGGGGTGCGCTCCTCTTTCTCCTCCTCCTGAAACTAAATCCCTGTTTTGTTCCCACGTCGGTGCCAGAGCGTGAGCAGCGCCGCATTCAAACGCTGGAAACGTGCAGGAATTCCTGCTTTGGCAGAAACGGGCTGCGGCTCCGCTCGCTCAACGAGGAGGGGGGAGTGAGGGGGGGGGGTCCTGGCACGCCGTTGCATAATCCCAGCAGCCGTTAACCCTTTGTGTCCTGAATGAACTCGTCTCCTCCTCGGCCACAGGAGCAGTGACAGCGGCTGAAAGGAGACGGCGTTTACTTCGACCACGGCGTTCAGCGCTTTTACGAGTGACCGGTTATTGTTCGGAGAAAACGTTTATTTACCGTTAAAGCTCTGAGGAACTAAAACGCTGTTTGACGTTCGTTTATGTGACAGAGATTCAGAAATCAGATTCTCATAAATCCACTTTTTCACTTTTTTGATTTTGACAATTCTCCAGGATTCTTCAGATGTTTCCAGGTTTTTGGAGGAGTTTCCTTCTTTTTATTTTTACAATTCTTTATCTTTTCCAATATGTGGAGTCCTCACCAGTCTTTGATATTTACACATATGTTGAATTTTGCACATTTCCTGCATCTATCACTTTTCTCATGGATAACAGCTCAAATCCATTTGTTTACATTCAATTACACACATTAAAAATTAAACTGTGTACCAATAAAAAAAGATTTCAGTTAAAAACAGATGCACCATATTAGATTTCTGGCTGAAAGAAATTTGGCATTTAAATTGGGATAAAACTGGGAAATACTCAAAAAAGTGGCAAAAAGTGGTGAAAAGTGACTAAAATGGACAAAAAAAGCAACAAAAATTGCCAAAAAGATTTAAGAGGACACTTAAAAGAATTTAGAAAGCAGCAATATGATGAATATGTGGTAAAAATGCCCCAAGTCAACAAAAATGGCAAGAAAGTTGGGATTAGACTAGGAAAACAGTCATTTAAAAAAAAAAAAGAAAATGGTCCAAAAGTGTCAAAAATGGGCAAAAACAATAGTGGAAAATAGTGAGAAAGTATAAAAAAAAATGTTCCAAAAGTGGCAAAAATTGGTGAAAAGTGACTCAAATGGACAATAAAGCAACATAAATTGGGAAAAAAATTTAAGGGACACTTAAAAGAATTTAGAAAGTAGAAAAAATTGTGATAAAAAGTGACAAAAAACGGCGAGAAGTGGTTAAAATGGCTAAAGTCAACAAAAATAGCAAGAAAGTTGGGATTAAACTTGGATTAAAGTCAGTTTGTTGCAAAAAAATGTTCCAAAAGTGGCAAAAATTGGTGAAAAGTGACTAAAATGGACAATAAAGCAACACAAATTGGAAAAAAAATTTAAGGGACACTTAAAAGAATTTAGAAAGTAGAAAAAATTGTGAGAAAAAGTGACAAAAACGGCGAGAGGTGGTTAAAATGGCTAAAGTCAACAAAAATAGCAAGACAGTTGGGATTAAACTTGGATTAAAGTCAGTTTGTTGCAAAAAAATGGTCCAAAAGTGTCAAAAATGGGCAAAAACAACACAAATTTGGAGTTAACGTGGAAAATAGTGAGAAAGTATTATTTTTTACAAGGTTTTCACCGTTTTTAACCACTTTTCACTGATTTTACCTGTTATTTCGTTGTTTTTAACGGTTTTTCTAAAATCTCCTGTGAATTTTCTTAAATCTTTCGTCGGTATACTACTTTTACACCATTTTTACGGGGTTCAGTACAAAAATGGCAAGAAAGTTGGGATTAGACAAGGAAAACAGTCATTTTTTAAAAAAAAAAGAAAATGGTCCAAAAGTGTCAAAAATGGGCAAAACAACACAAATTTGGAGTTGACGTGGAAAATAGTGAGAAAGTATTAAAAAAAATGTTCCAAAAGTGGCAAAAATTGGTGAAAAGTGACAAAAATGGACAATAAAGTAACAAAATTGGGAAATAAAATTTAAGGGACACTTAAAAGAATTTAGAAAGTAGAAAAAAATTGTGAAAAAATGTGACAAAAACGGCGAGAAGTGGTTAAAATGGTTAAGTCAACAAAAATAGCAAGAAAGTTGGGATTAAACTTGGATAAAAGTCAGTTTGTTGCAAAAAAATGGTCCAAAAGTGTCAAAAATGGGCAAAAACAACACAAATTTGGAGTTAACGTGGAAAATAGTGAGAAAGTATAAAAAAAATGTTCCAAAAGTGGCAAAAATTGGTGAAAAGTGACTAAAATGGACAATAAAGCAACAAAAATTGGGGAAAAAAATTTAAGGGACACTTAAAAGAATTTAGAAAGCAGCAATATGATGAAAATGATAAAAACTGAAAAGTGGTAAAAATGCCCCAAGTCAACAAAAATGGCAAGAAAGTTGGGATTAGACTAGGAAAACAGTCATTTTTTTAAAAAAAAAGAAAATGGTCCGAAAGTGTCAAAAATGGGCAAAAACAACACAAATTTGGAGTTAACGTGGAAAATAGTGAGAAAGTATAAAAAAAAATGTTCCAAAAATGGCAAAAATTGGTGAAAAGTGACTAAAATGGACAATAAAGTAACACAAATTGGGAAAAAAAAATTTTAAGGGACACTTAAAAGAATTTAGAAAGTAGAAAAAATTGTGAAAAAAAGTGACAAAAAATGGCGAGAAGTGGTTAAAATGGTTAAGTCAACAAAAATAGCAAGAAAGTTGGGATTAAACTTGGATTTAAGTCAGTTTGTTGCAAAAAAATGGTCCAAAAGTGTCAAAAACGGGCAAAAATTGGGAGTGAACCTGGAAAATAGTGACAACGTTTTAAACAAATGGTAAAAAAGTGTGAAAAAAGAAGGTTAAAGTGGTTAAATGTATAAAAATCGCTGTATCTGCCAGAAAAAATGCAGTGAGATGTTTTTATAAAAATCGTTCAGCCCTAATGGTAATCATTCTTTATCTTTGCGATCGTGTGTAAATAATCTTTAATCTCTTTTGTTTTATGTTTGGTTCATTCTTAGTTTCTTTTCTGTCGCTGAATCAGGATTAAATTTGTCTGCGTCTCAGAAAAGTTTGATGAATTAATCCGTGGACTCTGATTGGTTTTTACACGCTCGTCTCTTTAATCACGTTAAACGTCCTCGCCATCGCAGCAGCCGCCGCTGTACTCGCACTCAGCTTCACCTTCTTCTTCTTCTTCTTGTTCTCTGGGTTTGTTCCACTTTCTCAAACGGTGCCAAACCCCCCTGAACCCCCCCACTCCTCCTCATCTGTCCTCTCTCTGAACCTCCCCCGGAGTCTGCGCTCGGCTCGGAGAGACCGCGGCGTGTTTTTAATCAGATCTGACGGAGGGATGGCACCGAGAGGAAAAACAGGAGGTTTTTTTTTTTTTTTAAATCTGAGCCTCTTTGTGTTGGATGTTTGGGAACAAACCGACAGAGAAGAAGCTGAAACGAGTGAAACTGTGTGAAACTGTGTGAGGAGATGATTCAATCCATGTTTGATCCAGAGAAACTGATCTGAGATTATTTAAAGAGGGGTCTTAGTTTTTTTTTAAATCTTTATTTTGTCCTTCCAGGGCCCCTGTAGTATGTCTTCATTAGAGATGGAAATTGCTAAGATTTATTGACACATTGGCCCTGATCAATTCCACTTATTGAATCCTTCTGTGAATTTTCTGTGTATGAAAAGTAGTTTTGCAGATTTTCCGTATCAATATTTTTGAGTTTATGGGTTAATTCCCACACCCATAAATTTTGACTTTGGTCACTTATCCCTTCACAAACCTTCTATTTATTTTCTTTGCTTGTTGTTTTTTTACAAATGTTTTATTTATTACTTTGTTAATCGTACTGTTGTTTTTAAACCAGCATTTTGTATTTTTTTTGTAAAGTTTTTTTGAGTTCTGAAAAGCACTCTATAAACAAAATTTATTATTATTATTATTATTAATATTATTATTATTTTTTTGTTATTATTACTATTATTTTTATTATTATTATCATTATTATTATAATTATTATTATTACTATTATTTTATTTTTATTATTATTATTATTATTGTTATTATTATTACTATAATTACTTTTTTATTTTTAATTATTATTAGTATTATTACTATTATTTTTATTATTATTTTTATTATTATTACTATGATTATTATTATTATTATTACTACAATTACTTTTTTATTTTTTAATTATTATTATTATTATTATTATTATTATTGAATATGAAGTTGATCACTGGATTTAGATATCTCTATATTTGAATATTATGGAAGAAAACAGTAACACACACACACACACACACACACACACACACACACACACACACACACACACACACACACACAGAGTGATGACATATATTTACATTCCAGTGGCATTGAACGCCTCATGAGATTTGTCCATCTGCACCGCAGGAAGTCAACAACACACACACACACACACACACACACACACACACACACACACACACACACACACACACACACACACACACCGAGGTCACGGCTGTGTCGTGTGTCTGGGTCTGAACCGGGTCGAGGACACAAAGCGGCGCTGAAAGATGTCGGGGAGGATTCGTCCGTTCTGACGTGACGCCGCGAGGAAACGACCGCAACCAAACCA
>RPOG01008630.1:0-13792 GCA_008086565.1 Thalassoma bifasciatum | reverse complement strand
CAGTGTGAAGGTTTAATCAAACTCCAGACAGTGATGGTTTATATACCTTGAAGGCAGGATAGTAAACCTCTGGAATGATAGCAGAGCGATGAAACTTTTCTACGGCTTCTCTTTAGGATTACAAGGACAATGATGTAGCCTAACTTCTAACTAAATTACAGTCCAAACTTTTTGGAAACCATAAAATCCTATGAAAGATTAACCAAAGCTTTGTGTTAACCCTGCACTGCAAAAACAGAAATCTAAGCAAGTCATTACGTCTTATTTGTAGTAACATTTATCTTATTGTTCTTGATTTGCCAGACCTGATGGTTTGCACAATAACTCTTACTCAGCATAGGGTTTATATCAAACAATACTTTTTAAAACTCAAACTTTAAAATTGTCGATCAGGGTTATTTTGGAAGTTTCTGTTATTATGATTTAAAAAGAGTAAGCACAGTTTTTTGTTGGTAAACAGCTTCAACCAACTACAAACCATGAGTGAAAGAAAAGATTTTGTGTTATCATTCATATTTGCTAAAAAAATGGCCCAAAATATCATCTTATAGCCATGATTAACAGAGCCACACTGTAAAAACTGAAATCTTATTTGTATTAAAAATTGTCTTATTTTTCTTGATTTGAGCCACATTCACCATACCGGGTCATAAAAATGTATTATTTTAAGTATTTAAAGACAAAAATGAGGTGTAAATTGCTTGTTGCAAGTCAAAAAAAATCTGCCAATGGGATAAGAAAAGCTTTCTTGTATCAAGACATCTTTCTAATTTCAAGAAACTTTACGACAAATTTGTCTTATCCCATTGGCAGATTTTTTTTTGACTTGTTACAAGCAATTTACACCTCATTTTTGTCTTTTAAAAACTTGAAATCAGACATTTTTATGACCTGATCTGGGGAATGTGGCTAAACCAAGAAAAATAAGACAATTTTTACTACAAATAAGACAAAATGACTTGCTTTGATTTCAGTTTTTACAGTGTGGCTCTGTTAATCATGGCTATAAGATGATATTTTGGGCCATTTTTTTTAGCAAATATGAATGATAACACAACATCTTTTCTTTCACTCATGGTTTGTAGTTGGTTGAAGCCGTTTACTAACAAACAACTGTGCTTACTCTTTTTAAATCATAATAACAGAAACTTCCAAAATAACCCTGATCAACAATTAATAAAGTTTGAGTTTTAAAAAAAAGCATTGTTTAATATAAACCCTTTGCTGAGTAAGAGTTATTGTGCAAACCATCAGGTCTGGTAGTTACAGCGCAGTTATCTTTTAATCTCCAACAAAATATGCTTTAAAACTTGCAATATTTAGCTCCCAGGAGTGCAGCTTGAGGTCCAGGATCAAAAGATTATTTTCTGAGACTAGTCTCCATCTGGGATGGTTTGCAAAACAGGCACATTTTCTTTTGCAAATAAAGCATAATAAATTCTCAGTGTGTTGAAAACAAGAGTACACTGACTCATTAGGATAATCAGCCAGATTAATGTGAGCCAGAATGAAGAGTGAAGCTGAGAAATGATAATATCCTGGTAGATGAAGGCTTTGCTGGCTATATTTGGAGACAGAAGAATTAAAATGTCTTGATTTTCAGGTTTTCAGATTGAGCACAGATTGAATGTCCATCTTATTTCTTATTATTGTAAAAGTAGTAAATATGAGAACATGTCAGATAAGTTCTTACTTGGTGTTTCTGGCACCCTAACATTAGTGCTGGGGATAAAGAGTTAGCTTCCCACAAGCCTTTGCTCTCCACTGTCGTTACGATCCAAGGTATGTTGGTTTGGTTTTGTTTTTTTGTTAATTGGATAAATAAATGGTGAGCAGATCCTCTCTATAGCTCCACGGTTCTTTGTTCAAGACAGCATTTTACTGGATACAATGTGATGAGGTAATGCATTTATCAACACTTATGTAGTGCTGTTGTTTTAAATGTGACAACAGTCGTTGGAATGTAAGGCTTTGTCAGGTTTCAGTGTAACCAAGAGGAAACATCATCTTAATGATAGATCTTGGTTTGGTTCTAACTAACATTTAGATAACCATAGATAACCATAAATCAGATCAGATCAGATTCATGTATTGATGAGGAGTGTACATGTTTCAGTACATGAGATTTTGCCTTTCAGTTACATCCCATCCAAGAAAACATAAAAGAGACAGCGACAAATAGCAACAAACTGGTAGTTCACTTTCCTTCAGTGTCCCTGTTATGGCCTCCTTCAAACAAAAGGCTCAAAAAGGCGACTATAACGTGAAAAAAGACAGCTCACATGATTAAAAGTTAAACCCCACGGCTTTATTAATTCCCCAAACAAAATTCAAAGTACATAAACGACCAAAAGGGGCTGGAGACCCCGGCCAAAAGGAACAAAAAGGGAGAGGTGCCGACCCAGCCACGCAATGGGCCGTCGTGCCAGCATCTCCCCCTAACTAAGTTATCAAAAACTAGAGAGAAACAAAAAGGAGCGAAAACTGGACTACCGGAGGTCTCCAGCCCAAACTAAAGCAACAAAAACCAACAATGAAACATGTAGGTTGAAAGAAAAAGGAATCAAACACAAAAGAGTTAAAATCAGGATTCAACCAATGACCAGTGGTCCAAAGTGTGTGTGTGTGTGTGTGTGTCTCTGCTTTGCTCTGCTCCTGCTCCTCTCCCTGCCACTGTTATAAGGGCTCCCTCCACCAGCCTGAGTACCAGTGGGTTTCAGGTGTGCTGATCACTCAGGTAACAGGTGGAGGGAGGGGCAGCCCAAAGAGAGCAGGGAGAGGGGAACAGCAGACACACGTAACAGTCCCGTTTCATTAGATGGAGTCATGGATAACACAAGGATAGGAGAGGAGAAAAAAAACATGGTACCAGACGAGGCCCTGGGTTGGGGCCTAGTTTGGGATCAGGAACAAACACCTCAGCGCAGAAGCAACATTCAGGAACCAATACAACAATGAACGGGAAGACTTGCACATGTGGTGTTGGGGTAAGGTCAAGGTTAGGGGGAGTCACAGTACAGACACTGGGGGAAGCGCCTCCACCCTCACATGGGCGCATCGCCTTCTTCCCCAGCACCACACTACAACAAGGGAACAGAAGAGCTGGGGTGCCGGCATCAGACGTTGAGAACTGAGATGGTGAGTGTGGTATCTACATTCATGAATGTGTTTGTGTAAGAGCAAAGAGCTTATGTCCCACCCAGACTCAACAGTACTGTCCTGATGATGACAAAGTCACAGCTGTTAAATAAACGACTGTTGTCATCCATACCTTCTGTGTTGCTAGGGAAGCAAACTTTATGAACTCAGTTTGCACCGTACTTAAGTAGCTGGATGTAATGCTACTCACAGTCTGGTGCTCTGAGACATGTCTGTAACATTTAACATTAGTGAATTCTGGTCATGTCTTTCCAGTTCTCATCTACCAACTCCAACCTCACCAAGCAGAGAAAATGTAATCTGGCTCTTCATTTAGTTGATAAACACTCACAAACAGCTTTACATGTGTTTTAGCCTTTAGCTTGTGCTCTATCATACTCCCGTTGAGCTTTCTTCTATGCACTTTCTGTCAGGCAGTTCAGCTCCTGATTCCACTATTACCACTAAATCAATGTTAGAAATCATTTACAGCAGAGAAAAACTCATCTCTTCTCTCACTGCTAAACTTTGTCAGCCGGTGTGGTGTTGTCATAGAGATTTTGGCATTCTGTGAATCAATTCGGTACTGCTCGACCCAAATCTGGAAGCTAAGAAATAGCATTGTGGCATTTTTTGAAATAACTTTTTTCAGCGCTGATAATCTCTCCTCTCTTTAAGTTGTAGATTCTAATCAATTAAATGTCTAGGGATGAGAATTATTTCAAGATGTCTTGGACAGTTTTCACAGTCTCTTGAAGTTATTCAACCCATGTACAGAGGCCATAGAGCTCATGTTGCCCCCAATTTCCTGGTCTATCAATAGTTGTACGTCAATATCAGGACAGAGAAGTCCCTAAAGAAACTTTTATGAAAAGAAATCATGTTTATTTCGTACGTGTAGATTTCTTAAAGTTAGCATAAGCTGCTCCTGGCGCCTCACTCGTCATTCAGGCTTTCATTTTTCTCCCTTTGGAAACTAAGTCAGTGTTTCACAATGAAAAGAAAAGCAAGACATAAAATACAGACACATTGTCAGACTCATAAATCAGAGAGGGCCAAAAGTAAATGGGAGCATGAATAAAAAAAAAAATTGTGTTGAGGTATATATTGAGCTGCATGATCCACGTCCTTAGATGCCTTTGCTCATGACTCAGGGGGGCATGGTGAATGCTTTAAATTAAAAATAAATCACATGTCTCTGTGTGAGGATATTACTGGTTCAGAAAGAAATGCAGCTATTGTGTGTATCCTGATGTGTCAAGAATAACTTTAATTAACTTGTGCTTTTCTACATTTCTGCCTGTTATTTCCCTCCTGTAGATGTAACAATGTTGATACTGCTTTTTCTTCACGCTGCTTAACACGCCAATGAAACCAGCATTAAGCTACCATCATTCATCAATATAAATCAATAAACACTATTCTCATTGTGCACATAGCATGTTATTGGCTCCATCTCAAACACTGTTGCTGTTTAGTGTAAAGATGCCGTACAGATGTAATCATGAGCTGCATTTAATCAGTCAGAATGATTGTAGGAATGGTTTTTAACAGAAAGCAGCCACACAGATAGACACTGAAGCAGGAAGACGGGTCAAACAGACAGATGGTGACCGATAAAAACCTCATCATGTACAAAGGAGGTGTGTGTCTGTACAACAGAGAGATGTCGTCCCCTCAGGGTGCCGGTCGGGGTCGCACTGAGGTCTTCATCTTTATTGCAAGGTGAAAGTGATTCCATGCTTCTCTAGTTTTGACAGCCTACATAAACACTCGTGCCACCACAGGACATTTGATTTGACAGGATACATAAACAGTTGTAACACCGGCGTCGTACCTGCAGGCTCTCTGCGGTGCACCGAGCTGAACTATTATACACGTCAGGTTCTCCCTGGCTCTATAGTTTAAACTGTACACACACAGAAAAGGCTAACAGAGAGAGAGGGTTAGACGTTTCTGTCACTCAAACTTCACCTCACTGATTTTTTTCTGTTTTTAATTCTTGATGCTTGTGTTAACATGACAGTAATTTACTGCAGCTGCTACATGGATTATAATTATGGAACCATTTTAACTCACAGGTACTCATTTCATCATGGATTTCTTGCACGTATGAAAGCACTTCACATCAAAAGATGCCATCTCTGGGTTGTTTGATATGTCTTATCCTCAGCTGTGAGAAACTGTATAATTACTTGGCTATCCCACATTGATGCTTTCAAGTGATATTCATGAAGAGTCCATCTTTTAAGTACCACACTCAGAAAATGCACTCCTGAAAGGTTGCCATGGAAAGTTTGTGCTTAGCTCCTTGACAAAGAACAGCAGCTGCTCTTAAAGTCACTTGGGATGATTTCAAGTAGTGAGAGAAAAGAAAATACTTCAGGTGTAGGTCGAGTTTCTACCATGGAAACATGTCACCACAGGAACCCTGTGGCAAATCCAGTTACAGAGCTTGGTTTAATGATGTTCCAGAATTTTTTGAAGTTTACCATGGCTTTTTCATTGTGATTGCTCTTTATAATCTAGCACCTAGAATACTGTAATACTGGGATACCACTTTTTGCACAAATAACAACAGCACGGCTCTGTAGTAGAAGAGTCCAGGTGCTGAAATGACCTGACATCTCACCTTCTGAATATATTCAGGGCGTCATGACAGATCATGACCCAGAGCTGATGAGCAGTTGAAATTCAACATGAGGCAGTAATGGGACAACATCCATCATCTTTACAGCTTGTTCCATTTGAGGTCACAGGAAGGTTGGAGCCAAGCCCAGCTGTCATTGGCAGGAGCAGTACGCCCTGGAGCCAGAACTCACACCTTAAGGTAGCTCAGAGTCACCAGTGTACATGGCAAGCATGTTTTTTGACAAAGCTGGAGTAAGTGAACTTACAGCTCCAAAGCCCCGTTTCCACCAAGCGGTCCAGTATCGATCACCACAGCTTGGTGATGGTTGAATCAGTAAAGCCTGATTCTTTCTGTGTTTCCACACCTAACTGTGGCCTTCTTGGTAGGCGGCATGTGAGGAGGATGCTAATAGCTGCAGTATGTCTGGCACTCAAGGGTGAAAGTAGTTTGAAATTCTTCATGGTACAAAACTTTTGTCAATTGAAGCCCATTTCTGCCAGTTCCAAAGTTAAAATTGAAAAACCTGTGCTTTTTAATTTTTTTTTTTTTTTTTTTTTTTTTTTGGCCCACACTATCATATCTTGAAACAAAACAAAAATTTGAGATGAAAACTCGAAATTATTAGTTAAAAAGTCAAAAAAGATAAAAAGTTCATTTTATGGGGTAAAAAAAAAATCTAAATTCACCATGAAAAGTAAAAAAAAATGACATAACATAATTTTTTTATTTTTTGGAAAAAGATTTTTGAATTCTGAGACAAAAAGTTGAAATTTTGACTTATCATATTAATTTGACTTTTACATAAAATTTTTGACTTAATATGGGTAAAAAGCACAAAAAAATCTCAAAAAATCCTCATTTCTATATTATTCTCCAGCAAAAGTTTTCTCTTGCAGTGATCTCTCTCAGCTTTAACTAATTTGTGTAGTTACTACGGAGCCCCCCAAGGGTCACGGCGATTTTTTTTTTTTGGGGGGGGGGGACTATTGCGTTCCCTCGCAAAAGTTTTTGCGTTCCCTCGCAATACCTTTTAGTCTTCAGATCCTCCTGATTCATGTTTTCACTTTCACTTAGGTGTGTAGAGAATGGATCCAGAAAAGTCATAAAGATAGAGATTCAATATGATAATATAAAATGATCAATAACTCATCATTAGAGCATTTCAGAAACAACACCGACTCGTCTCTGCAGTCACAGCAATGTTGACTGAAAGCTACAGTTGTAATTTTCTCAAAACGAGTCATTGCTTTGCGCTGGGAAACCTACATTGGCTGCAACACAGAGGCAGCTGGTGCTGGGACGTTCAAAGACCGTCTGTAAATTGCAACATGGAAACAAACACGAAAAGGTATTGCGAGGGAACGCAAGAGTCTCCCCCAAAAAAAAATCTCACTGTGACCCTTAGGGGGCTCCGTAGGTTACTCATCTTCAGTGTCTTTTCTTTTGAACAAACAAGTTATATTTCTCTGCATTATTAGACAAAATAAAATGACTGCTTTATTGTGATTCTCTTCTTAACTTAACTCATATTTTCTGGAGATGATAACTCGCAGATATTCAAAACATGTCAAAAGTGTTTCAGCCAAATTTGGCCTGGTATGGACTAAACACAGCACAGGCAGGTCAGACACGATTAGGAATAAGTTAAAATGAATTTTTAAACAGTCAAAGTAGTTTTCAAGACTGTACACTACTGAACCACTTGGTGGAAACGGGCTCCACAAAAAAGAAATCTGATCAGCCCACCACAAACCTTCTTGCACTTCCATTGCACCATGGGACAAAATGTATTTTTCAGAACTCCAGAAACTGATCTCCATAACACTGAAGTGTTGCTGGAGTTGAGATAACAAACTGTTAAAATGCTTCTATTTCCCCTGTTGGCATTAAATTAAAAATAAGCATGCAGTATCCAGTAAGCAATAACATAATTTATGTTTTTCCCATTTGGTCCACATGTCTCTATACTGTTGTCAATTAAATACAGGCGTGAAATAATTTTTAGAAAGAAACATCAATCCATACCCAAACTCTACAGTGGGTGGATTAAACCCAAGTGGCAACGTCTGATCTAAAAACATGACACGATGCGTAAGTAAAATCTGCAATTTGTCAAGTTTTGGCTTACAGCTGGTTCCAGAAGTACCATAAATAATACACACTAGTTCAAATAAAGCTGCTTCCACGGCAGAGATAAACATGTTTATAGCCCGGTACAAAATGTGTGTCCCTTCTGAATCGACTTCCAAAACCTTTGCGGCCCATTATGGGGCCACAGCCCACAGGTTGGGAATCACTGGTCTGAGGTGTTGATGAAAGATCAGCCCATTATGCATCAGGATCTGGTTATGTACTTGACTCCTGGAAGGATAAGGTCTCTGAAGTCCGTGCTTCACATGTAATTCATGCAGGTGTTCAAGAAACCATGTGATTTCTGGAGGTTGATTGTGTAATGAGTTAACGGGGCCTCTGATAAGTGTGACACATTGCAGACTCACTTACCTTAAGCAGCTTTTATGGAGTTGCCACACAGTCAGAGTGTAGAATTTAGCCAATCCTTCGCTTCTTTTGTTCCTTTAAGCCACTGCAGCATTCAGTTCCTGATCCTGAGGTAGTCAAAGGGTCAGAAGAAATTCACTCAGTGCAAAGGACAAAAGTGTTGATTGAGTTGTAGGTGATGAACTCATTGATTGCAAGTTTTACTTTGAGAGGGAGTCTAATAAGAGATCAGTAGCAGTTCAAGTTTGCACACTCAAAGATGGAGTTAGTTAGAGGGTCTGAGAGTGTCTGCACTCAAAGGAAGAGGACTGCATTCTTCCTGAAGAAAGGAAGTTTTGGGAGATTATATAAAGTTGTACTTTTTTGTAGCATTTGTTAAGATTAACAGAAGGGCCATGACTAGGAAAGCTTTTCCTCCAAAGAATTATATTGTTTGGGTGTGTTTTATTTTCCTATACAAGCTGATGTGTGTGAGAGAGGAGATGCATATGTATGTGTATCTATGTTTCGTCTTCTGAGACCTCAGGGCCTGCCTCATAATAAATACTCTAATTGCCTCAAGACTTTCCCAGCACCAGCATTTCTACCTCTATAATTGGCTGGCAAGCCAAAAATATGAGTGTGAGTGTGTATTGGTGTGTGTGTTTTTTGTTTTTGTGTATGAGTCAGTGAGAGAAGAAGCTAATGAAAACCCATAGGAGAGTCATTGGTGTAATTATTTCTTTAAAGTGTGTTTCAGGCTCTCCTTAAAGACACACTGTGAATACAAGTGGCTTATATACATCTTGTGGTTTCAATGCTGTGGAAATATGTGTGTGTTTAAGTGTGTGCCAGTGTGTCAGAGTTGCTTTTGCATGTGCTGCTAATCATGTGTGGTGTGTACTCAGGTGTTTCCATGTTTCACGAGTGTGCACATATGAGATCATGCTACACTGTAAAAAAAAAAAATCCTGTAATTTTTATGGTTAAAAATACAAACTGAAATTAAAATCAAAGAACAACCCCTCATTTTTACAGTTTCAAACTATTATTTACAAAGAAAGGAAAAAAAAAAACCTTGTTACCATGACTGAGGAGGGCAGGCAGTGGACATGAGACCCTGCTGTACATGATTATATCATGCAGGTGACACAGGTCATTGCCCTGGTATAGACTGGCTGTCTACTCTCCATGGCTTAGACCAGCTGGTATGGACTGTATGTCAAGGATATCACAAAAAAATTGTATTTTCTTAAGTGGAAATCTAAATGAAAGTTCCTGTAAGTATTTTGTGTTATCATGATCTGAATGTATGATAACAGTTCATGACTGTAAGTTATGGGAAAATACTGCGAACAGGGGTCGACAGTCCACACCTCGTAGCATAGACAGCTTGTGTCGCCCATTTGATACATCCATGTACAGCAGTGTCTCATGTCCACTGTGTGCCCTCCTCACTCATGGTTACAAGGCATGGTTAGGAATTGAGTTCAGTTTAAATTTCTAATATTTTTGTAGACCTTTTCTCTATAGGTTACCAAATATTTCAGTTACATTCACTCATGTTATTAAGTAAATCCACTAAATTCTTTCATTCAGACATAAATAATAATATATCTTACTTCTACTCACTATTCAAGGTTTGTTCGACCTAACTTCAAAGCTTTAAATTATACTCAATATATTAAAGCCTAAAAATATTCCACCATATCAAATTAGGTACAAGAGGATAGTACTTTTTGTGGTCATGCTAATGCTAGGAAGAAAAAAAAAGTTGATTTTACCAGTTTAATTATCATTAGCAGTTTACTCAATTTTATGGGTATCAAGGCTGCCTTTTCTTTTTCTTTTTTCTTTTTTGTCTTTTTACAATGTATTGTTGATACAGTGCACCACACTTTTAACATCCTGCTCCTGTAAAAAAATAGGTTTGTGTTGCATAACGATCAACAGACTTATACTGTAACTTTTGATCTGCAAAACGTCAATGTCTACAGTTTTGCCCAAATAATGCTGTAAAATTTAAGGTTAGATGGTTATCATTAACTACTTTTTAAAGAAAAAGTCAAAGTTTTCTTCAGTCTCTTCATTAACTATTTTTCAATGTATTTAATTTAGTAACAGAAAGTGTTTAGTTTAACAGTCTTGTTGCTTTTGACAGTGGTTTGGTGTGTTTTTACAGACTTTTTTTTACAGTGAATGTTTGAATTTGTGTACTTTGTAAGGATTTGTATCTGTGTGCGTGTGTGTGTGTGTGTGTGTGTGAGCTCATTAAAAAGCAGTCTGCCTGTATTGTCAGCTGAAGCCTATTGTGAGCACAGTCTGGCTGGCCTGGTTCTCTTTCAGCCAGTCACAGCTTATGTCATCCATTCACGACATTAATTAACAACCAAGAAACTCTTCTATCTGAGTGTGTGTGTGTGTGTGTGTGGAAGTGTAGGTGTGTATGTGTGTGTGTGTGCAGAATATGCATCTGTTTTCCTATTTTGGCTCTGCCTTTTGTTCCTGCAGGTGCAAACACACACACAAATCTGGTGCCAAATTAAATCAGGCTTTTGTTGATTTCTACATGCAGATGTTTCACACGTACAGAAACACGCGTACAGCAGGTGCTGACATGTTCATCCTGGAGGCTGAATTTCCATTTGTGTCATCGCCTCTGCTGCTCTGTCACATGCCTGTTTTGAATATAAATGTACACAAACAGAGAAAATGATAGAGGATGATGATGTGGTGGGGAAAACAAACATAAGAGGAAATAGACACAACTGTTGCAAAGAGAGACAAGAAACCATCTTCCTCTCTCTCTCTCTCATCCAAACAGTGCTACAGTGACAGCTTCAACAGAACGGACTGTTTAACATATCGTCAGGCAGTTCTCCTGAGAGCGCTTAACCAGAATACCTGATCACACAATTACCATAGAAAGAGCAACAACGCCCTCCAGGCTCTCTCTCTTTCTGTCTCTGTGTGTTCATGTATTTGTTTGTGTTGCTGTCTCTATCATATAGTTTCGTTCGGGGTTGCTGATTGTTGATTGGATGTCGTTGTGTGTTTCTTTCAACTGTGGAACCGATTCTTGAAGTCTGAAGTTAGTGCATGCTGCTTTGATTTTGCTCTTCTCTGGATATTTTGTTGTATACTTGCATATTTTTCAGTCACTGCTGTGTTTTTTCCCACATATTTTTTTTCTCCTTGATGCATTTACTTCATTTGTTTTTGCTTACACAGCTCACCCACATAGAGACCTTATCCTATAGACAATGTAAAGCTGCAACACAAAGGGAGTATGATGGCATATGTTTGCATTTTTGGTGAAATAGAGCTTATAGGGAAATGATGAATGGTAAAAAATGAAATAAATACATAGAAATGTGGCTTTAAAGATAAGGTACATTTGGATTAAGACACATAATTCCAATTTATTTGACAACTTAAGCTAGTAAGAAAAAATTTAGATAACATTTTGTAGAACATACTTAACTTTTTTTTTTTTTGAGTATCAGAGATACCACAAGAGCATTTCTCAAGCTTCATTCTTTTCCTTGTCTAGATTGATTTTTTTTAGAGTGGGTGTTATCCTTATTTAAAGCCTTTTTACTGCCCACAATGCAACTATACATGATTTAAACCTCAAAAATACCTTATTTTTCCCACACAGAAGCATTTACTTCAGCCCCTGTCTGAAACATTTTGCTCAAGCTGCTGTCTCTTTAAGGCTCTACTCTTTGTAAACCCCCATCCCAATGACTGGCCAACCTGCAGAAGCCCCATGAATCCTGGCATTGTCATCTTGGAATATACCCGTGCCTTTAGGGAAGAAAAATAAACCATTAATGGAATAACCTGCTCATTCAGTATATTCAGGTCATCAGCTGACCTCATTCTTTGGGAACATAATGTTGCTGAACCCAGACCTGAGCACCTGCAGCAACCCCAGATCATAGCACTGCCCCCACAGGCTTGTGCAGTAGGCACTAGGCATGATGGGTGCATCACTTCACCTGCCTCTCTTCTTACCCTGATGCGCCCATCACTCCGGAACAGGGTAAATCTGACAATCTGAATTCCTTTGGCAGCCTTTTTTTTCCCAGTTAGCTTTACTGATTAGTGGTTTTCTTAAAGCTACACAGCTGTTCAATCCCAATTCCTTGAGTTTTCTTTGCATTGAGTGTGTGGAAATATTCTTACTTTCAATATTAAACATACTCCTGAGTTCTAATGTTGTCTTTCATGTGATTTGGACAAACATTTAAGTGATTGCTGTTGATGATCGTTCAGGATTTTTACAACCACATTTATTTTGCTTACTTAAATTCAGATGGTGACTTTTTTGACCAGTGAAGTAAGTCAAGATTGAAAAAGATTGAAAATAAAAGATGTGTAAGAAAGTCATAAGATAGAGATAAAGTCATAACGAGAATAAAAAAGTTAAAAAAAATAATAATAATAACATTTATCATCATAAATAAAAACTGGAACTCATGCTGTAAAAAGTGACCATCTTTGACCTAATGACTGACAGTACATTGTAGTTAAATGATGGTGATGCTGCTATGTGATCTGGTGAAGCTCTCAGGTGTATTAGCAGTAATTATCTCAACATGGACTCTGCTTTATTGATTGTTTCAGGTCGTTACTCTATATGTTGCTCCATAAATTCCTCCTGCTGTTGGAGTGAAGCTCCTCAGATTCAGTCACAGCCCTGACATTTACCATAATCTTGATTCTGGACCCGGTTATTTTACGATCCTTGTTCCTGCACACCTGACGCGAAATCATCACAGCTTATTGTTTTCAGTCCGCTTTATCGCCGCCCTGGGCATTTTTTTAGAGAAGGGCAAAACATAAACGCAAGGACAGAGCGCCTCTCTGTTTTCTCTGATTCAGTGAAACATAAAACGAAACAGAGACATTCTGCAGAAGAGTGAGGGAGTGAGTTTGATGGCGTGTGGAAAAAAAAAAAAAAAAAAAAAAACAGAGCTTGATTGAAACTGCGAGACATCTCTGGAACAACGAGGACGTGATGTTTGGAAAAGGAGGGCAGGGAGGGACAGGTGAAGAATGAGATGTAAATCCAGTGCATTTCAGCCTTTGTGGAACAATTAAGTGACGGAGAGCTGAACACTTTGAAAGCGAGAGAGGAAGGTGATGAAGATGAGAGAGAACAACTAATTTAGCCGGCTGCAGCAGAGGAGAGTTGAGGAGACAGCGCGAGGAGATACGGCATAAAGGAGAGGGAGATGAAAGTGCGGTTAATTTGAAGCACAGATAGTGATTTCTCTGCTTTGATAGAAAAAATGGGACAGGAAGAGAGATAGAAAGATAGAATTAATTTGAAGCCCAGGTATCGCCGCTTCGGTTAATTGGCGCTCTTGAAGACCTGTGTGAGCTTTATTTGATGTCCTCATCCTCCGTTCATCAGCGAGGTCATGGGACGCTTGTTCAAGCTGTGATGACGGTTAAATGACTCTGACATCTCTTTTGTCTCTTTGCCTTCTTTCTGACTGAATCACTTTATTCAGAAGAGGAAGGCGTCACGAC
>RPOG01008629.1:0-13792 GCA_008086565.1 Thalassoma bifasciatum | reverse complement strand
TTCCATTTACAATAACTGACATTCAATTTTTAGAGTTTAATTACTGTGGATACTTGTCAGGACGGTTGCACCACCTGACATTTTGGGGGTTTGAGGAACCAAAACACAAAAAAACATGTTATATTTTAATAGTTTAAAGATGTGTTCAAATAACACAGGTTTCATAGAATAAAGAAATAAATGTGATGAAATACTCAATCCACGATGTAAGGAAATATTGCACTCAGACACAAAAAAAGGGACGTCACGTCATTAACCCACGTACAAGTTGGGGACAAGGTTCTTAAAATCTCAAGACATCTTTTGCACACAAGATTTTTTTGGAAGCCAATTATCCTTCAAGGTCAAGCATTTTTCTGTAACACTTCACTTTACAGGTCTGCAAATTTCATCACAGTTAACTAATAATTAAGACAACTATTTTTCTTATGTCTATGAAATTACTCCTTATTTTTTAACAATGTGGTGAAAATTAGCATGGAGCGTAATTTTAAATGGTGTCAGATTTTACCTATAAGCACTTTACAATTGGTAGGTAACAGTTTTTTTCCAATTCCTTTTTAATATCCAACAAATTTCAAGTTAGGTTGAGGACAATTAGCATATAATTCATTTAAGATTAAATCACACCTCTCTACAAAATGTATGGATAAGTATCTCAACACTGAGCTGATACATAGCTACTAATTTCTTGAATACATTTTGAGTAACGTAAAGTGAGCCCCATAGTTTCCTGGAATAATAATTACCTTGTAAATCTTAACCAAATACATGCATTCTGTCTTCCATTAAACAGTTGATAATAAACTATTTTATATTGTTTTATCAATTTCTAAAGTACCAAGTTTGTTGATAGGCCTAACTGAGAGCACTTTGATATTATAGATCAGTGATTTTCAACCTTTTTTGAGCCGCGGCACACTTTTTACATTTACAAAATTCAGGGGCACACCATCAACCAAATGACATAAAATGACACTACAGCAGGGGTACCCAACATTTTTCGGACCGAGGGCTACTTCAAGGGAACGGAGTAGTGGGAAGGGCTACTTGCTTGATACAAAGTTCCAAATGATTTAGTAATAATAATATGTGAAGAGACTGCTCACATGTCAATGTTAATCATTATCCACAACTGTAAGTAATGATTTACACAGCAATAATGATGGGAAACATAAAATCATAATCAGAATATATGTATTTGAACGTGCAACATATATTTTTCTTTTCCATCTACTGCTGCATGATTGGGCAAAACTGGCCAAACAAAACATCATTATTGTTATTATTTGTGAAAGCTGTAGCCTGTAATCTTGTATTTTTAATATGCAGTAATAATAAAATATATTGAAGTGTAGACTCACATAATTCATGCCCCCCACTGTATAATTCAGTGCCCTGGGCGGGGGCCCCCGGTCTAAAAAGTCAGGACACGCCCCTGCCTGTCAGTACACACATCGTTGCGTTAAGTTGCTTTGCTCATTATGAATGATGTACCTTTATAAGCAGGCATGTAATGTTTTACTATGAACTTTGGACATTATTTTCAAGAAGTAACACATTAATTTTCAGCCAAATGAAAAGGAATTAGGGAGTAATTTCAATAAAATGAAAACAAAAAAAATTGTCTAATAATAATAAGCCAATTTTTTTGTTTTTAGTTAACCAAACTACAATGAAATTTGCCAACCTTTAAAGTAAAGTGTTACCCATTTTTCTTGAGTGCTGAGGATTTCTTTTTCCTATTTGGGCAGCAAGACTATAATGCAACTTATTTTCATGCAAATACAAGATGATAATCCTGCAGGGGCAAGAAAATTTTCTAACAACCAAGTTATGTCACACTGAAAACCCCTATTTTCAGAGAGGAAGAAGTTATTATCTTGTTGGAACAAGAAATCCACCATACAGCATAACTTTCTGAGAACAAGATTTTTTCATAGTGCCAAAGTTATAACCTGAGGATTATAAACTGAAGTTAGTTCCATGTAAGTCAATAATCCTGCAAAAACAGTCACAATCTTGTTGGAACAAGACATCTGCCAAACAATCGAACAGTGCATAAATTATCTTCTGTGCATGTGATAATCATTTCATTAAGGCAAGATATTTCCATATAAGTACAAGTCAGTAATCCTGTGGAGACAATTCTTAAAACACCAAGATATCTTTTGTGAACAAGATATTTTGGGAGCCCAATTATCCTTCGAGGTCAAGCATTTTCTTGTGTGTCTAGGACTTTTTTTTCTCTTATTGGGGAGCAAGATAATTATGCAACTTATTTTCATGCAAATAAAAGGTAATAATTCACAGAGACAAGATAATCATCCAACTAACAAGTTTTGTCCCACTGAAAACCCCTATTTTAAGGGAAAGTAAAGAAATCCACCATACATCTTAACTCTTTGAGAACAATAATTTTTTTAAAGTGCCCAAGTTACACTGCCTGGCCAAAAAAAAAGTCACCACCAAAAAAAAAGGTTGTACACTCCAAAATTTAGTTGGACCACCTTTAGCTTTGATTACACATTCGCTGTGTCATTGTTTCCATAAGCTTCTGCATGTGACAAGATTTATTTCCATCCAGTGTTGCATTAATTTTTCACCAAGATCTTGCATTGATGATGGTAGAGTCTGACCGCTGCACAAAGTCTTCTCCAGGACATCCCAAAGATTCTCAATGGGGTTAAGGTCTGGACTCTGTGTGTGTGAAAATGATGTCTCATGCTCCCTGAACCACTCTTTCACTATTTGAGCCCGATGAATCCTGGCATTGTCATCTTGGAATATGCCCGTGCCATCAGGGAAGAAAAAACTCATTGATGGAATAACCTGGTCATTCAGTATATTCAGGTAGTCAGCTGACCTCATTCTTTGAGCACATGCTGTTGCTGAACCTGAGCAACTGCAGCAACCCCAGATCATAACACTGCCCCCACAGGCTTGTACAGTAGGCACGAGGCATGATGGGTGCATCACTTCACCTGCCTCTCTTCTTACCCTGATGCGCCCATCACTCTGGAACAGGGTAAATCTGGACTCATTAGACCACATGACCTTCTTCCATTGCTCCAGAGTCCAATCTTTATGCTCCCTAGCAAATTGAAGCCTTTTTTCCGGTTAGCCTCACTGATTAGTGGTTTTCTTAAGGCTACACAGCTGTTCAGTCCCAATCCCTTGAGTTCCCTTCGCATTGTGCGTGTGGAAATGCTCTTACTTTCACTATTAAACATAGCCCTGAGTTCTGCTGTTGTTTTTCTTTGATTTGATCTCACCACAGGTTTAAGTGATCGCCGATCACCATCATTCAGGATTTTTTTCCGGCCACATTTCTTCCTGGAAGATGATGGATCCCCACCATCCCTCCAGTTTTTAATAATGCGTTGGACAGTTCTTAACCCAATTTTAGTAGTTTCTGCATCAATCTCCTTAGATGTTTTCTCTGCTTGATGCCAATGATTTGACCCTTCTCAAACAGACTAACATCTTTTCCACGACCACAGGATGTGTCTTTCTCCATGGTTGTTTAGGAAATGAGAAGCAACTCATTGCACCAGTTGGGGTTAAATAACTTGTTGCCAGCTGGAAGAAAATCGCCCATGCAGTAATTATCCAAGAGGAGGCTTGTACCTATTTGCTTAGTTAAATCCAGGTGGCGACTTTTTTTTTGGCCAGGCAGTGTATAACCTAATGCGCGCAGGATTATCAGCTGAAGTTATTTACATTTGAGAACCAGATACTTCCATTTATGATGAGCTGGTATCTCTTAAGAACAAGATGACTTTATTATGCAAACAAGCATACAACTGTAAAAACAGAGTATATCCATATTTTATTGGGGCAAGTAAATATCCTGAGGTCACAAGCTATGTTAAAATACTTGTTGCTAATGTAGAAAAACAATAAAGCAGGGACTTCAGTTGGCTTTGAAATGGAGTAAATACCAGACTTTTCTATGACAGAGGATATCTATGGTAACACCACTCAGCAGAGTTTTTCAGGTTTTAAAAATAAAGAGGTTTTTTCTCCCTCTTACCTCTCAGAGAAGGAGACTCAGGTGTGTTTCTTTTCTGAGCTGGAGGCTGCACAGCGAGTACTTATTTTTAGTCTTGGATTCACTTTGCGTGCTTCAGATTTTAAGGGAGGAATAAAACCAACATCTGCTGTACATCACGTCACGAAGGCAGGGCGTGGTTTTATGAATCAAGAAGAGAAGAGGGTTTGATACAGTGGATATGAGCAGGTATCTTTCTACATTTAAGAGTTCTCAATCTGAAACCCTCCTGTCACTGAAGTACCTGTGTTAAATACATACACATATCTATTTTTTGCATGCATTAAACAGAAATAAAATGTGAGTAATTTCAAAGGTGAAGTTGTTCTACTTTCTGAAAGATGAGACCAGTTATAGTATTTGCAAGTTTACCCAAAGAACCATGAAGAAAAAAAGAAATGTTTTTCCATTCTGAATATTCTGCCTCATTTGCACGTCACCCACCAGTTGAAAACAGTTTGAACTCCATTTTTTGGTTTGAACGCCCCAGTACTGTTTCATTTCGTGTGGCGTGCGTCTCAGTTTGCCTCCGATGACTCTCAGATTAAACCGATGGAGTGTTTTATTGCTGTTAGTCAGTTTTAGCTGCCATGCAAAGATTCCACACAAAGAACTTCTAAAGATAATTGCTTTTTATCGCTCTGAAGACTCTGGCGTTGAATGGATTGATGGTGTTAAGAGCCGCTGAACAAAAGCTGCACATACAGACATACATTTTGTTGCTGTTATATCAGAGAGAGAGTCTTGATTAGTCATCTGTAGGTTCAGGGTTGTTTCTGAAGAAAAACACACAAAGAGGGCTTCTGGAGGGTGGGTTTGTTGCTTTTATCTTTAATTTGTGTCTTCAGTGGCTGTTTATTCTGATGCTGGTATAAAACAAGAATTATGAAGATGCCACTTAAGACCTCAGAGAGAGTCTGCTTTTATGCCTTAGCGGCATTTTTCACTAATCATAACCAAAGATGCTTCAAGTGGCCTTTTTAAAATGCAAAACCTGCTTTTTGTGAATAAAATGGTGGTAGTATTCTTATTTATAGGCTTTGTATTGTGTGGAAGCAGAGTGTTGCATATTTTTGATGAGGAAAATAAATTTCGGGGGAATCTAGATTTAAGTGGAAATGACAACATTAAAGGGACTGTGTGGAGAATCTGTTTGAAGTGGATTGCAGTGACTCCTTTGGCCACAGGACTTACACAAACTACCATGATGACATGACTCATGAATTTGTTTTGAAAAAATGAATAGAGATTAGATCTCACACTGATTCTCTCCACAAGACAACTTTTTACCAAAAACAATGTGGTAATGTATTTATTCACAGTTACATAGCACTGTTGTTTGAAACATGACAGCAAGCAAACTTTGTACATGTGTAACAGTTTAGTAGCCAGCTACATTAAGCTTCACTACTCACAGCCTGGTGCTCTGAGACATGGCCGTAAAATGTAAAACTGGTGAATCCTGGTTATGTCCTACCAGTGCTCATCTACCAACTCCAACCTCACCAAGCAGAGCAAACGTAACCTGGCTCTTCATTTTATTCTTAGACTCCCCCCACCAAACATCCAACATCATTTCGATTTTGTATTTTCAGCTAAATTTATTTGGTCCGTTGAAGCCCTAATTTAGTAAAAAAAAAGATGTGCAGAATTGGGTCATGTTTAATCAGTCCAATTAGGTCCTAATTTAGCCCCATAATAGCCGTTTAAAATATGACCATCAGTCAGATTCGGTCCTTAGACGTCTTTTCAAGGAGCTGAAAAACATGGCTTTTCACTTTTCACTTTTCAACCAAATCTAGACGTTGCTTAAATGTTATGTGGTTAGTTCAAAAGACATTTCTTTAAGTGTCTTTTCAAAAAAATTTTTGCTGGGAGGGTCAGGTTTGAGCAGATCACTGCAGTATAACTGTTGCATGTGGGTTGAGATAAACATCATCACAAACAGATTAGCCCCTGTTATAGCTTTTAGCTCGTGCTCTATCACTCACCTATTTATCTTTCTTCTGCTCCTCCGTCCCTTTCCTGCCAGACTGTCCAGCTCCTGTTTCACTTTCACTACAAAGAAATCACAAAAATAGTTTCAAAGCGTCGATAATCTCATTTTAAATTGTGGATTATGATCAGGCACATGTTTAGATATGAGACTCTTTCAAGATCACTCAGAAAGTCCTCACAGCCCCTTTAAAGTCAAAATTTCAAGGATTAAGTCAAAATCAAAGACAGAAGCCATAGGTTTGAGAAAAAAGTTAAACCAAACCATATCTTACAACAACAAACAGCAGAACGTGACCGATTACAAAGTGCTGTGTATCAATGAATACATTCAAACTATGCTGCAAAGTTGGGTTTAACAACAAAGAGATTCTCACACTTTTAACTCAAAAATATGGTGTTGTAGTCTCATCAACTCATTGGCTACCTCTGACATCAATATTGACATTGACATTTAACGCAGCAGGCAGAGGGACATTCTAGTGAAGCTTTTCCATCAATATCAGGCTTGTAAACAAATGGACCGACTAACTGACCCCTATAGGTGTCTGTCAGGGCTCTTTTTGCCCGAGCAATAAATACAAAAAAAAAAACTACCAAAGAAAAAGGTAGACTGGCAACACCATCAACTATAAACAGTGATTTTATTCACAGTGCATCAGGTGAATTGTTCACAAAGTTCAAATGAACACAAGATGCAAAATCAAAATTACAAAAGGATATGTTTTTGTCAAAAACTGGCTCGTTACCTTCCATAGAGCTACCAAATCTGACTTCTTCCAAAAGTCTGCTACCCTGCCTGGCCAAGGCAGCCCCTTTAAATTCCTGAAACCCCTCCCTTCAGGCTCACAGGGAAAAAACCCCCCACATCAATAATATCCCATTTTTCATTAAAACAACACTCTACTTTAACCCACTATGTTAAAGAATACTTTCCATTTTCTGGAATATTTTCAAATCATAACAAATCACAAACCACAACAAGCAAACAATCAGTCATTCAGAGAGAAAAAAAAACAAACAATCCATCCATCATCCATGTGACTGGAAAGAACTTGCACCAGGAACTGTAGATATGAAGGCAACGCTGGTGTCCTTCCTTTTCTTTGTCCATCCTGACGCCTAGTGAGCAACCCCGTAGATTTGTGTGTGTGTGTGTGTGTGTGTGTGTGTGTGTGTTTGTGTGTGTGTGTTTGTGTGTTTGTGTGTGTGTGGGTGTGTGTGTGTAAATGTATGAAAAGTTATGCAGAGCTGCCTAGGTGTGCACCCCTGCCCCTGCTCACAACAGTGGGAGAATGAAACTTAGTTTGATATGTCCGGTTCCTGTATTATTGGAGGGAGTGGGTGGGTTTGCAGGTGTGTATGTGTGTCTCTATATGTGTGCGTCTGTATTTGTGTGCGTCTGTATGTGTTTGCGTGTATGTGTGTGTGTGCACTGCCATGTGTCAGAGAGGCTCTCACAAGCAGTGCTCTCTTGGGATGAGAGATCAGCAAAGATTATGAGAAGAGACGATGACAGACGTTGATGGGAAAAGTTCAGGCAGCTCTCACTTGAACAAAGTATGAGTCATGATCATGAGAGAGGATGACAGATCATGGATCATGATCGAAGGAGCTAAAGACACAAGCACTAAAAAGTAATCAAAGCTGGTTATTTCCATTATTTGTGAAACTAGCCCATGTTTAACTGAACAACAGATAAAGCGTTGTTTTCCTGATGAAAGACTAGAGTCTACCCTTTCTTTGTGTACACTGTAAGCAAGTGCTGTTAATTTACAGCCAATTTGCTGCAGTAATCCGCTGTTTTATGTAATATGGTTTTGACTGTAGTCAGCAATGCATTGTGGTCTGGTAAATTTGAAGCAAATACCCACAGACCCATAACGCTATACAAATGTTTTAAATCACAGTAAAATACAGTATTTGTGGAAAAGTGGGCGTTTTCCAGAGTCGAATGCAATTTGCGATGTAGCCATGAGTGAGCACACAGTGGACATGAGACACTGCTGTACATGGATGTAACACAAGGGTGACTGTCGCATTCCATGCCCCATGGCCATCTACTCTCTGTGGTGTCAATTGGCTGTGTGCGCTCGGTGGTGAAGTCTGTCTATGCTCCACTGGCAGTATTTCCCCACTAATTACAGTTATATACTGTAATACATGTACTGCTTCTGGGGCTTAGTCATTTAAGTTCTACAGGAAGATAGTATTCTTCAATTTTATCCTTGACATTCAATCTTTGCCATCAACAACTGGCCCAAACTGCCTTCAAGGGCAAAGACAGCCTGTGTGACCAGTATGTGGGACCCATGTACAGCAGGCTCTCATGTCCACTGCGTGCCCTCCTCACTCATGGTCAAAAGTAATGAACAGTAAAATACTGTAAATTTCTCTTACAGTAAAAACCTGTTGTTTTACAGAAATAAAATGGCAACCCTGCTGCCACCTGATGACTGTTTTTTCACACAAAAATTTGTTACTGTGTAGTTTTGGTGTTTACATAGCCACAGAAAACAGTACTCGGTCAGAATGCTCTGAAAACGGCTGGCAGCCAATGAGGTAAGGACTTTTAAGAGAATCTGCCAATAACTCCATCTGTTCAGAGACTTACTATTACATCTGAAGACTGAAGTTAAGGCTTGAGCAGCTGCTGTTATCGTTAGACCTGTGGCTGTTGAGGAGCTGACTGCACCCCACATACTACTGCTAAACAACAGGGCAGGCTATTTCCACTTTCCTTTTCATTTCAACCCTTCTGTCGATTCATCAAAATGATTTACTCAGTCAAAATTAGCACCGATCTGCTTCTGTAAGATTGTTCCACTAATAGCCCTGAAAACCTTTGATTCAACTTTTGTCTCTTTAAATACTCTGGAAGCTTTTCCCACTGTTGCCATGTTAAAATATTACTCGTCTGTATCGCTCCGTATGAACTGACAAATTATGAAATACTGCTGTGTTTTGGATCTCAAGTCTGACCTGGAAAGTTTAGAAATAACTAAAAAATTGAGTCATTAATATTCAGATTTGAGCAAATCTCATGTCCCTCTTGTGTAATTCTCTGAAAAACTTTTTTAACCAGTAAAATTGGAAACCAGCTCTTTGATTTGAATGTAAACCCATGAAAATAAGATTGAGATGAAGCTGAAGAGCAGAAAAAACACATTAATTAGAAACTCTGGAGGCTGGCAGTGTGTTGGTCTCCTGAAGACTCACTCTGCTCCCACGTCCTCTCTGACGGCTTGTTGAGGCTGATAAACTGTAAAAGGTCAGATCGGTGTCTTGATCCAGACAGCGAGATGGATGGCAGTATCTCCATCTTATTCCTTTCATGCCTCGCTCGCTCTCTTCATCTGACCTTTGCGACGACAACCCTGTGAGGAGCACTTCATCGGAGCACGCTGGGTCACTCCTGGGAAAATTAAGGGCTGCGGGGAGCGAGCCATGGAGGGGGGGGTTGCAGCATCAATTATCTCTCAAATGTCACAAGCTGTTTTTCAGAGGAAGGAGGACTCACGCTCCTCTCTGCTCTCCAGAAGCTTACAAACTCTCTGTCGAATTAACAGATAATTCTCACAGAGGTGGGAGCTTTTAACATTTGCAGGTGCAGTGCTGCAATCAGGGCAACAAGATTCACTCAGGCTGCACCTGCAAACCAACACATACCTACTAGATCCTGCAGTGACATCTACATGTTTTATTTTTCTTAGCAGTGGGTTTGTACCATTGTCTCTTTATTATGACACATATTTTCATGATCCATATCTGAGAAATCAAAGGTAAATTCCTCTATTCCTGTATACAGGAATGGACGACACACCCCATCTCCTCACATTTGGAAAAACGAAGCCAAAACTCTGCCCCCACTAAAGCACACATTTCACTTAGTCTCATGCTCATCAAAAAAGTATATTATATGCATTCAGTTAGTCAATTCTGGATTAATTCTTTTTCATTTTCAGTTTATTGTAATATTAGAAAGAATTCCTTAAGTCCAGCAGCATACAAACTTAAAAGGACCCTAAACAAAGACATAACCTAAATGCTAGGGATGGTGAAAAAATTGATTATCAATTAATCAGGGTCATGTTATGGATAAGTACGAATCGGTCATTACATTTTCAAAGATTAGTTACATCCTAACACAACACACAACATAGTTCACTGAAAGACAAAAAAGCTGCTATTCTTGGACAGATAAACATCCAGAGAGAGAAAGCGTCCAAAAAAGCACTGAAAACAAGGTTGGATGCAGGTTTAGATCAACTTTATTATCCATGTTGTGTCCTGGAGTTTAAACACTTGGTTTCACACGCTGCTTCACTGCAGCTGTACAGCACAGTTGGTGACAATATGCAAGGTTATTGAAAACATGATGTGATCAGTTTGACAACAGACACTGGATTGATTCCTTACTTATGTCAGTTTAAGTTGTGATCCAGTCTAAAGGTAGAGTATGAAGGAATTTTCATTAAGTTTTGTTTGTTTACACACAACATCCAAATTGGTCTCCTTCTCTGTGGCTCAGTGTCAGCGACAGCGCATGCTCACTGCCTCTGATCATAGCCAATAGCATGGCCAACAGTCTTAGCTTCATGAAAACACCATAGACAGTAGAAAACAGCCCTGTGAGCACCTGCAGCATCACATGGCAGAAACTCAAGAGCCGCACTCCTGTCTTCCAACAGGGAAATGAGGTATGCTGCAAATATTGTATTATTCTTTCTCCACATTATGGTCGCTATCGTAGCTGCTTGGGGGTGCTAAGGGTATAGCCACTCTGGCCATGCCATGCTTGGGCACACTTCAGATGTAAAGCACTGCCTACTTCCTCGGCTCGGCATGCTTTCTTTTGGGGGCGGGGGGCAAGCCACAGCTCGACTCATGTACGAACACACGAGGGCAAGTGCTGCATGTACATGATGCATGGTGCATAACATATGACCGCCCCAACCACTCCTCTCAATAATAATTTTGAACAATGGCGGGGTGTTAGAGGGCTGTGTTGGTCCAAAACAACTTAACAGAAGCCAAAAAGTGAGAAAAGTTGTTACAATGTTCTCCATGTTCTCTAATCTGCTGATTCTGATGAAACTGCGTCATGTAAACAGACGCTTCATGGTGACGTCGGCGGCCGCCCATGTGCTGGCAACTGTGCTGAAGTCTGTTTCATGTTGTAGGAGTGTGACCGCCGGCAATACTGTCCTGGGGGGGAGCGGCACTGCGGGGGGGGAATTGTGCTTGAGTACAGCACGGTTTGAATGGCCAGAGTGACTGTGCCCTAATTTTGGGTGTATCGTTTTGTCGCTGTGTCCCTTTTTGGTGATTATACAAAATTTCTTCATTTCCTCTTTAGTTTACTCTAATCTTTCTTTCCACCTGTCCTTTCGCTTACCTTTCAATTTCTCTGAACTTTACTTTCTCAGATCTCTTTTCCCCTGTTATTCTAACTTTGTTGTATCCTTCATACAAACTTTTCTTCTTCTTCTTTTCTGATGCATTTTCTCTCCTTTCCGTGGCACTTCACCTCCTTCTGTCTTTTGCCTGTCCTTCCAACATTTATCTGAGGTATTAACTACCTCAGTCTCAGTAGATAAGGACTATTTGTCTGAGCCGTATCCCCTCCGGCAGCTCTCCTGTTTCATTATGTAGAATTCATTCATGCTCGGATCAGAACAAAGACTGAGCGGACTGTGCCAGCGGCCACTTGTAAATCTGTGTATTTAAAAGTACCTTTTAACACAGCCATTAGAGGGGCTGAGTGTTGTGAGGGAGTTGTGTTTTGATGATGTCAAAGTGTGCTGTGCCAGGACTTTCATCTCCCACTCCTGCTGGCTTCAAACGATTCTTTCAAATGAGTCCGTGATAGGCCGAGGGACGAGCGCCCTCCCTCCGCCTGCAGCTCAATCACTGTCCTGTCACAGCTCACCACGACCGAATTACAGGAATCAGATTAGGAAACAAAAACATCACAGAAAAAAGTGTGATCCAAGTAAACCAAAACATTTTTGAGCATTGCACCAAACATGACGCCTTAAATAATCCTTCTTCTGGCACTTCTGTTCCAAAAGTCTCGCTGTTATAGCTCAAGTTTATTTAATGACCCATTTATATCTAATTACACCTTATCCACAGAGTTATCAACATATTCCATATTTCTGACAGAGTGACTTATGAATACACAGAGCTTTTCTCAGTTTAGAGAGACTTTTAAGGCTCACAGAATCCAGAAAGCTACAATGTAACAATTTTTTTGTGTGAAAAAACAGTAAACAACTAGCAGCAGGGTTGCCATTATATTACTGTGAAATAAACAGTTGTTGCTTTTTTTTTTTAATGTCACAGCAGTTAACAGTATTTTACTGTTCATCACCTTGTGACTATGAGTGAGGAGGGCACATAGTGGACATGAGACCCTGCTGTACATGGGTGTATCGTGTAGGTCACTCAGGCTGTCTTTGCCCTTGCATAGACTGGCTGCCCATGCTCCTCAGTTTGGACCAGTTGACGATGGCTAAGGCTGGATGTCAAGGAAAACTTGTAGAACAGTATCTTCTTCTGACAAACTTCAATGAATAAGCCTCTGAATATAATGTATAAGCAGTTGGATTACTGTATGTGACTCTAATTTATCGGGTAATACTGCCTGTGGAGCACAGACAGCCTGTCTACACCACCGTGCATACACAGCCAGACAATGCCACACAGCAAAGACAGCTGGTTGAAGCCACAGAGCCATGAAGATGGCCATGTGGCACACACAGCGTGAGTCACCTGCTAGATCAATCCATGTACAGAAGTGTCTCATGTCCACTGTGTGCCCTCCTCAGTCATGATTACATTGAATCCAACTCTAGAGAAACGCCCACTCTTCCCTAAATACTATATTTTACTATGATTTCCAACATTAGCATACTGTTATGAGTCTTTGAGTTTTTGCTTCAAATTTACCAGACCGCTATGCATTGCTGACTACAGTACAAAACAGTATTTTGTAAAAACAGTAGATTACTGCTGAAAATTGGTTGTAAATTAACAGCAATTGCTTACAGTGTATATTCACTTGGTATTGGAATAATACCAAATTTGGCAGTATGGCACACCTCTGTTAACCAGTTAGACTGTCTCCAATCAAACTCCACAGAAGTTGCTGATGTCACAAAGTTTACTGAGGTTTTTGTGAAACTGAAAACAGTACAAAAAGGTCCTTTCAAAAAAGTACAATAGCCGACTGTGCATGTCCACATATGATAAAGAGGCTAAAGTAGCCACACAGAACTAGCATAAACTACCACAGATGCTACCAAAAAATGAATGGTAGCATCTGTGAAGTTACAGAACGTAATGTCCTTTCTGCAGCAAATAGTTATACTTACAGATGTTGCATTAGTATTCAGGAGTGGAGAAAAATGTATAACTACTGAGCACATGGTTTGCTATCTTACTTTCAGTTTCTATTGCAGGGAAAGCAAGGTAGATAAATACTAGGAAACACCACAGGGTGGCGCTGTAACACAACCACAGGCGAGATGATTTTAAACAGTATGTACGGGGCATGACAGGGTGCTTTCTAGGAGGAATACCCCAATGTAGTCTGCATGAAGGCTCGTCCTCTGCCTCTTGGTGGGGTTACATGCAAACACAGGATCCTTTAGTCGAGCATTAACGCAGAGATGTCAGTGTGAGGGGGCTGTGACCTGGCTCCTCTCCAGCAACCAGTCCAACATCCATACCACCTTT
>RPOG01008622.1:0-13816 GCA_008086565.1 Thalassoma bifasciatum | reverse complement strand
AAAAAAAAAAAAAAAAAAAAAAAAAACAAGATCAAGAAAAAGCCTTTAAATCAGGAGACTTTCTCCTTTTGATCCCAGGCACAGAGGAACATCAACAACAGAGCGGAAATTAACTCTGAGCTGAGATATGAAATCTCCGCTTGAAAGTCGGCACAGTTTTCACTCAAGAGGAAATGTTTGGAGAGAAAACTCAGCGGAAAAAGAAGCTCCAGCTTCTGTTAAGTTGGACCGACTACTCCATACTCACACCTCTTTGATCCAGCAGGTCAGATCCCTCCAGATCACATCACAAACCTCCTATTCTGCAGGATGATGGAGCAGCAGCATCAGTTAGCACAAAGCAGATCAAGGGGACATGAAGTTGTGCGTGGAAACTACCCAAAACATAACCAGTAACTTTCAAAATAAATAAAAAAGTATGCCCAAACACAAAGATATTTAACAAGACTACAACAACAAACCAACATAATGGGCGGAGCCAGACCAGGAGTCAACAGGTTTGAGGTTTTACAGCCCAACATGAACCAGGAGAGGATCATTGATGTCCCAAGACTCAATACATGTATATCTATATTTAGTTGTGTCAGAAGTGGTGCAACAGGAAATCTTCTGTAGGCCAAAGGGGCTTTCACACCTACATCGTTTGGTCTGAATTAAGGTTGAGGAGGCTGAAGAAGAGTTGAGCTGATTATCTGGAGTTTATATTTAAAAAAAAAAATTCTCTGATTGCAGAACTAGTGCAACAATTGCTCACTTTGGTAGAAGTCAGTCAGTAGATTCAGCAGCAGAAGTATGAAATGGTGGGTCCCTGTTGTTGTTGTTGTTGTTTGTTTTGTGCATGGCACTGTGGAGATTTAATGCGCTCACCCAGAGCCCAGTGTGACGTCAGCATTTCACCCTGAAACACCAGCTTTGTGTTTCCATGGAGACGGTGGAAACAGCGTTTCAGATTAAAATCCACTCTGGAAGGGTGTTTTCAAAGGTTTGTGTTTAAGGTCGGCTAAAATGCTGTTTCCTTGTAAGTGGGAGGCTGAGGCAACAATACTTGTGCATTTCACCCTAAAACTGTTGTTGTGTATATGGGGCCTAAAAGAATAAGTGTGAAGCCTCCCACAGGCCGTAGACTGGACCAAACAGCCGGACCTTTATCCGATCAAAAGAGGTGGTCTTGGTCCAGACCAAACAGGACCACGGTTTGGTTCATGCCTGGTGTGAAAGCAAGTCTAATTTAAGACTTTAAGACCTTTTCAATACCACCTTGAATGGAATTTAAGACCAAAAACACCATAAATATAGTTGATGGTTGGTGGATCCTGCTATTTTAAAACCACGTCATGACGTGTGTCACTCAATGAGACTAGTTCAAGTTCACTTTTTGTTTGTGTGTTGAAAATAAAGTTATCCTCAGTGCTCTCTGGTTAATAACTGTATGTACAAGTGCAAACAAGGACCCAAAGACACAGACTGGATAGCTAGGATGCAGTTAATAATTTATATCAGCAGCATGTAAGACAGTATCCCCTTTACATCTCCTTCTGGGAAAGTCCCCAAGTCCCAAAAAAATAAAATCAATAAAACATTAAAAAACCCTGCCCTGACAAATTTAAGACCTTTGAGTAATTTTTTTAAGTCCAAATGATAAAATTTGATTGAATTTAAGACCTTTTAAGGATGTGCAGGAACCCAGGTAAGCATTATTTTGAAAGGTTCGGACCTTTGTACCAATAACAGAAAACTACGACAGGACCACTGGAAAGAGGAAATCCAACACCAAAAACCAAATGAGCCGCAGGAGCACATGGGGAGAGGAGGAGATAAATTACTTAATAGATATTTATGTATATAAAATACTTGTATAAAAAATATTTAAAACATAAAACACTGCAAAATTGTTTCAGTTTTGGTCTTTATGACCCACCGTCCTGTAAAAGCTGGGCTCTTTGCATCCCAAAAGCTTATGGCATGAATATGAAACTATAAATGAATAACTGATTCACTCTCTGTGAAACTGAGTGAAAGTGTTTCCAAACAGGAAATAGAATTTTAGATCATATCTGCCATTTTCTCCAACATGTATCTGATGAGTTCTCTGACACAGATCCAGATCCTCATGGAGAATTTGATCCATTATTAATTCCTTTTCTTCTTTTATATTCCACAGCTCAGGTTCTCTCAGCTGTGTGTGTTTCATGAGTGTGTTACTGAACACACGCTGCGATGAAACACACAAACGCGGCTCATCAATCCCAACTACACTTTGAAGATTTCTCCTCTTTTTATTCTCTACAGAAGGAATTAACTGGTCAACAGTTCTTTAAATGCATGTTATCTGACTCTCTTTGAAGATTATTTGAATGAAATCATCTTTCTTTCAGTGGGTTAATGATGAATTCAGCCCAACATGTTAATGGGATGTGGATGAAATGCTGGCACAGGGTTATTTTGGAGATATAATGTAAGGTGTAACCTTGTTATAACACACATCTGGAACACTCGAGGAGCTGACAGGGTTCAAGCATCTATTTAAATTCAAATGAAGCCATTAGTTGAGAGTTAAATCCTTTCAATAAACCATCTTTTGACTGATTTTAAACCAAAGGACACAAAACACAAGTCGATTCAACCACATATTGGACTATTTTGTGTCCAGAAATGACTTTAAGGGTTAATAAAAGTCTTTGTGTGCACATTTCTATTCAGTGAGCTGCTGCACTGAAAAGACTCTTCATAACGGTTCAAGGATACTCCGCCTTGAAGGACCTAATATATGCTTCAGCGCCGAAGCAGAGAGGACGCCGGGTCGAAGCACTCAAGGAGAGCAGAGTGCGGCGCGGACATACAGAGTGTATTTACAGTGAGAGAGATGGCAGATGAGATGAGGTCTGGTTTTAATAGAGCAGAGACCTGCTCGCACTGCCAGCTGCCTTCACAGGCCTCAGAGGAGAGGTGCCAAGGAGAGGTGAGGAGGACGTGTGTGTGTGTGTGGGTGTGTGTGTGTGTGTGTGTGTGTGTGTGTGTGTGTGTGTGTGTGTGTGAAGAAAAGGAGTGTTTTCACTGGTATGTGGGGACACTGGAGGAATAGAAAACTTAGCTGGCTCAGTGCTGTGAAGCTGATTTTATGGGTAAAAGGTGAGTGGAGGGGAAAAAGCCAGAGAAATGACATGGTTATATTTTATTATTTAAGCTGCATGAATCACCTCCTGAAGGAAACTGCTCTGAGTGTAAGTGTGGTTTTACGTTACTGGATGTTGTTACTGGTCTGAATGCCTCTAAAATGACAAGACTTTACTTAAGATTAAATAACGTACGATAATTACCCTATTGACCCACATATACATTTTCAGAAAAGAGTCTGGTAACCAAAGTTGAATTTGTTTAATCTATATATATATATATTTTTGTGATCAATTACTTATTGGTCTTTTTTTCCAAAAGCTTTGGCAGCATAATTATAACATGAATGTTTGTACAACCCAACCATCAACCCCCTCACCCACCATCCAAGCCCACCCACTTCTGATGTCAGTGAGCTTAAAGCAAAAATATAAGCACACACCGAGCCCCTTTAAAATAAATAAATATATATATATAGTCATAGACGAAAGATTCTCCCAGAAATTGTTAAAGTTACAAATGTATTTGGGATAAATGTGTTTATTTCCCTGCTGTGCATTGGAAAAACACAAAAAAGCTGAAGACAAAAGCCAGAATTGACACAATTTTACACATAACACAATAAACATTTGCAATTTCTGGGAGAGATATGGTGTATTTTCTGGCAAAATTCCAGGGGTGCAACACTTTTCGTCCATGACTGTACATATACATACATGTTTACATACATACACATACATTTGCACATTAATATAAATATAATTATTTCAAAAAAGCAAACAAAGAAAAGAAAAACCTTCCAACCCAATTTAAAAAACTATTTCTCATTGAAATTCTGTGAAAATCACTGGAATGATGATTAGAAACTGCTTTCATTCTTGGCTTCAAATGCAATGACTTCAATCTGTATTTCAAATGCAATACCGAAACAACACACTTCAATACTAGTATTTTATTAACAATTCATAAACCATAACAGTGAAATCAATTTGTCAATCAGTTTGACAGAAAACACAACATTGATTTAAAATAGACAGTCTTTTTTGACATTCACTCGGTAACTCTGTCTGATGTTGTTTGGTGCCTCTGCTACATTTACCACCATAATCTTGAAGTCGCCTTTGTTTTGTGTTAACTAAAATTCAGAATTACTATGAAGACAAAGCTGACTCTGAAACATCCACCTGAGGTTGTCAGTCGTCACTCGCTGTTTCACAAACATCTGTTGAAGAGTTTCTCTTTAATCAGAGGTTCCCAGTGGTTTCAAAGACTCTTTGTACAAACAGGTGTTCACAGACTGGACGTGTGGTTAAGGACGAGATGTTGGCTTTGTCAAATAGAAGAGAAAAACTCCCTCTGCTTGAAAAATACAAAAGTCTGACCTTACACGTCCCGGCGCACACTGTGAGTGATACTGTGGAGGGAATATTTAATAATGATGTTATCTGTGAATCCTCACAGACGGCTGTGTCCTTGGGTAAAAGTACAAAAATCAACCTGAAATGTGTCTTAAAATGTGATTTTCTTTTAGCAGCTGTAGGAAAGATTAATCTAAATTTCCTTTGAATAACAATATCAGATAGTTTCTCCTTAATCCGCTCTTTCAACTGAACAAATTACAACCTGGTATTGAACTGAAGAGGCGAGTGCTTCACAGAGGTTGAGACTAATCTTGTTTTACTAGGAGACATAAATCCCTGAGGTCTGGGGCTGATCCTGGACTCATTCTGAACGCTTTAAAAGGTTAAGAGCGCCCGTAAATAAGCAGGACACCACATTACGTTTCTGATCGAGATGAGGAAACACGAGACCCTTGAGCGCTGTCTGAAGACGTCATGTTGCATAAATTCTGGGAGTTAATTGACAGCGATTACTCCCTAATTAGTCTGCAGAGACAAGAGAGGCGTGATGAGGGTGAACCACTTCTGTCAGCTGTAACGCAGCCACGCCGCCGTGATGCTCCGAGGTGCAACCTACTTATGTCAGAGAGGGAGCCGTTTGTTTCTGCTGCTAAAACATAAAAAGGTAAGAATCACTCATGTGTGTGTCATAAAAACAGTTTTACATCATCCTGACGACTCTGAAAGGACAGAGTTTCTTAGTTCACAGGTGAAACACAGACAGTGAATAAACACAGGAGTGTGTGGGGCTTTTCAGGACATTCATCTGCACGTCTACTGCTGAGGCGGTAGCGTTGAGAGTGGATGTCAGCGCGCGTTATGGTGCCATTTTTCACCATCAGTGAGGTGATGGGAATGCTACAGAGATTTGTTTTGTCTCTGATGGATCCACATGGACTTCATTGCTGCAGATCAGGAGGCTAAACGGATGTTATCACAAGTTAAATATTGACTTTAGATCGATCAGCAGCTAAAACTCCACAGGGAGAGAGAGTCTGGATGGATATGAGAACATATTTGAAGATGAGACAACACCTAATGTTAGCAGTGAACCACTTCCTTGCTTGCAAACGTCTCTTATCCATCTGTAATCTTAACCACACTGCAAAAACTGAAATCTAAGCAAGTCTTTATGTATTATTTGTAGTAAAAATTGTCTTGACTCTCTGATGCGTGAATTATGAAAGTCAGTGTCAGGATTTTTCCCTTGAGGGTTTTTATTTGTCTTAAGGTATAAAAAAGTTTTCCTTTTTTTAAATTTAAAAAAATATATATTTATAACTGAGCATTCAAAATAAAACAGTGTGAACTTAATGTAAATATGACTTTTTTTTTCTTTTGATAATTTTATGACTAATCTTTTTTTTAAATATTTTGTAAAACATTTTAATTCTCTTTCATCCATTTTAACACCGAATAATTTATAGTTAATAAGCTTTTTCACCCTCAAATGTTTGTCCATGACTTTTTAAAATATATATATGTTTGGAAAAAAATTGAAAACATTTTTTCAGGCCCTAAGAAGAATAAAAATATCCTGACACAGGTTAATATGAATTGCCACCACATGAACCATTGAATTTAGGAGTAAATAACTTTTAAATAGGTGTCCACTGAAGTGACCACTATGCACTACAGGGTTAATTTTCTTGATATGAGCCACATTCACCAGACCAGGTGGTAAAAATGTCTTAAATCAACTTAATTAAAGACAAAAATGAGGTCTGAATTGCCTGTAGCAAGTAAAAAAACAACCTGCCAGTGGGATATGCAAAAAGTCTCTGTGCAAGAAACTTATTGTCTTGTTACAAACAATTCAGACCTCATTTTTTGTCATTAAATAACTTAAAATGAGACATTTTTATGACCTAGTCTGGTGAATGTGACTCAGATCAAGAAAAATAAGAAAATTTTTACTAAAAAAAGACATAACGACTTACCTAGAAATCAGGAAAGGTGATAGATCCAAGTGTACATTTGAATTCAAATGCTGTTTATTACACAAAAACTCCACAATCAAAAACACAAAATGAAATTTTGAAAAAATCCAAAAACAAATGTCAAATCAGTTTGCATCAGAGGTCCCCTGGTAAAACTGATCTAGTTTAACGCACTGGGACCTACGATCATTTGTAATAACTGAAGAGGATGTCTGTGTTTTAATCCTGTTCTGTTATGTAAATTTACTGCTTTACAGACTCGAAACTTCCAACTTTACTCTAACATTTAGAGGTTTCTTTCTGGAGAGCTAATTGATTTGATGTTTCTTAAGTTGCCCAGATATGCTGTTGTAACCCATGGTTTGTTTCATATGTTTATAACAAAGTCAAGAAAAAAAATCCATCAGCATTCCTCAAACTGTAAACCAGCAAAGCAAACTACAAAACAGATCCAACAGAACTGTTCTACTACATAATACAGTTTAATGCAGTATGCAGGATGTAGCGCCTACTACATACTTCATTAGAATGTAGTATGTAGTTGGTGAATTCAAAAACAGCCTATGAAGACACAGGGGCCAATCAACAGGTGTGAAACAAAACACAGGTGAATCACATGAGCGTCACTCAAACAGGAGTGACACTGAAGACCTGGGGCCTGTGTTGAGAAGCTGGACTAACAGATCTAACACAACACAACTTCCTACAAAATGCTTGTATAATGTATCAAACTGTGCACAAAATGAACAATAAACTGTGTGAGCGCATTCCAGTCTCTTTACCCACGCACACCCATGCTACCAGGAACAAACATCCTATCACTGGAAAGAAGCGTAGACTGAAACGCTCCAGCCTTAGTATTGTCTGCAGAGGGCCTCAGATCTGGAATGAGCTGGAATGAGTTAAAAACGTCACATTGCATCTCTGTCTTCAAGAAAAAACTAAAACAGTTACTATTGTCTAAGTATCTCTGATTTACTGGTTGTATCACTGCATCCACTAACAATATCAGGGTCGTCTGCTACTTTTTTGGTTTCTTTTTTCCGTCTGTAATTGTGTTGTTATTTTACTTGTGTGCTCCCACTTTATCTGTGGGAAAACGAGCCCCCTGTTACAAGCTTTAAATAGCGTCTTTGGGGTCACCCTTTCAAGGATTCAAGGATTCAAGGAGTTTTATTGTCATTCAACCCATGTAAAACATGGGTGGGACGAAATTAGGTTACCCTGGTCCCGGAGCAAGCCCAATCATAGAAATGAGAATAATAAATATATACAAATATACAATAAAAAAATCCACACATCTATCACAGAACACAGAAATTTATTGTACATATGTATGTGTATATGTAATTGTATATGTATATATGTAATTGTATATCTATATGTACATGTATGCATGTGTGTATCAGTGTTAGTCAAGGTTGATGTGTGTGAATAAACGAAACTAAACTAAATCTGGGATCTCCCTCTGTTCCCTGGATTGACCTAACAAGACATTCTGTCCTGATAAGCCCTACGACAAAGCTAGATATCAACTCAGTGAGTGAGCAAAAGGTTTTACCGTCTGCATCATGTGTGCTCACATAAAGAAGTGATGTTTGGAGCGTCTGACCAATCACAAACACAGAGAAACAGGAGAAACCCTGCAGAGCACAGCAGCTCCATTACAGAGGAGCAGACAACTATTCTTCAACAATATCAAGAATTCAAACACATCATCCAGGTTAAAAGCAACTGTTGCTGCAGCAAAAGCCAGGAAGAAATGCTGGCAGAAAACTGTAGACCACCTTAATGCATTCATATGTGAGACTCTAAAATATTAATTTCATTTTATTACAGCACAGACATCTGGGATACAGCTCTTCCTCAGTGCTCTTCCTTTGGTTTGGATTTTCCATTAAGTTCTTTTGAGGCTCAGCTCCCTGCGTGAGTGTGTTTTGTGTTGGAATATTAATTATTCACTGTGACAGCATGGCAAATAGTTGTCATTCTATAAATTCACATTTCTGAAATTATGCCATGTGTAACCGTTATTATTATAAAACTCATTATTCCTAGACTGCACAGACTACATTTTCAACATGCGGCTCCGTCAGGTGACAGATGTAGCTCACTCCATCTGATGAAAACCTGTATCTTTGGTACGGGATGTCATCAGGACAGCAGAAGGGTCACACCTATCTCAAAAATCTCTTTTTTTGTTAGTGCTACTCTCATGATCTGCGCACCAACATTGACAGGATCTTCTAAAAATGGGCCGCCATTTTCCCAAAGAGCTGATTAGTCAGGTGGTAGTATTTTCACTGGACCTCTTATCCAGATCTTAACCCGCTCTGGAGCAGGTTAGCCATTTAGCAAGAGTATCCATGGTGATATATCCCAGCCTTGTAGTACAGGCTTCTCGAGACACAGAACAAGACTTAATTTGACAATGAACTGACAAGGAAATAAAGAAACACTGTGGCCATGTCCACGTGTAGCCAGGTATCTGGGGAAACGCATATATTTGTATTTACTTGGACCTGTTTTCCACACAAAACTGCAGTTTTAAGATAAGATAAGATATACTTTATTCATTTTAGAAAAGTCCATCAGACACGACAGCTTGTCCATGATTCTCTTCTCAGCCTCCAACTCCACAGGGTCCAGGACTGAACTGGACTTCTTTACCAGTCATGGCAATGACTTCACATTGGCAAACAGCAGATCAAATGTTGTATTCTCTCTGGTCAGACAGTCAGAGTAAGTGTAAATCTAGCCAGGTGGTAGGAGAGGCTGACGTGATTGAAGTCTCCTGAGATTATTATGAGTGCCTCAGGCTGTTGAGTCTGTATCCTGGCAAAAGATTCATAGATGAAATCACATGGAACTTCAGCCATTGCTTTGAGTTCAACGTACACAATGATTGTTATTATTTGACTGAATTCCCGTGAAAGGAAGTTTGGTCTCAAACCAACTGCCAACACTTTGATATCTGGACAACATATCTTCTCTTTGGCAGTAATATGAGCAGGGCTACACCATCTCTGATATACAAATAAGGCCAGTACCCCACCTTTTATCTTGCCACTCACCTTAGTATCTCTGTCTGCAGGTATCAGAGTGAAAGCAGGTAGATCCACACAGGAGTCAGAGATGTTTTTGATTCAACCAGATTTCAGTAAAGCACATGAGGCTACACTCAGTTAGACTTTCTGGGTTTTTCACCAATGTCTCCAGTTCATCACTTTTGTTTGGCTGAGAGTTGACATTTCCCATGATGACTGATGAAATAAAGGGCTGATATCTCCATCTCTTTGCCTTCACCTTTGCACCAGCTCGGCATCCATGGAATTGCTTCATTTGCTCCATTGTAGTGTAAGGAGCTCCTCTACTGAAGATTTACCTAAAACAATCTTTTCTGAAAACTCCAGCCAAAGTGAAGATTTTTGTGTTGTGCATACATTAGTAACTGGAGTTTTAGGATCTCAAATGACACAGCTTTCTACAAAAAAAAGCCACTGACATCACATATGATCATGATGTTATGTGGAGCATAATTTTTGTGAGTGTGTTAGTTTTAACACTGATACAAACACTCCTTGCCTGCTTATATCTTCAAGTACATCTTACCACTTATTAATACCAACATAAGACCCTGGTATTTAAATCTGGCAGAATGGACAGCATAACAGGGATTGATTCTGATTGGCTGGCACAGGTTTATGCCTGAAAAACACTGCCCCCTATGGGTCTGGCATGTTCAGAGCTGCACTTTTTGACATATTTGCCTGGTTATGTGCGGAAGAATTTTGCTTTTGTGAACATTCAGGTTAAAAATGAATGATGGGGGCTATTCATTTTCAGAAATACCCTGCTACATGTGTACAAGGCCACAGAGACTATGAAGATAAAAAGCAATCAACACAGATGTGTGATGAGACACAAGTGAAATCTAAGAGGTTTTCTGCTTAGTCAAAGTCCCTCAGAGAGAAATCTTAGCTGTGTTCTTCCATTTTATATCAAGCAGGTCCAAAAAATGGACATTTAATTTTATTTTAAGTTTAAGGATCAAGGAATTATCAAAGAAAAGGTGCAAAACTTTCCTTGGAGGAAGAAAGGAAAGTGAAAAAAAGATGTTTTTGAATTTGTTACTCATTGAATAGGGACTCCTGTTTGTTCTTTGACTGCGTTAAATGTGTTTCTATTGGATGTTTTTGCAGACAGACACACATAAACTTCCTCTGTACTCTCACTTTTGTCTCCCCTCTCCTCCCTCTCCTCCCTCTCCTCCCTCTCCCTGGTGGTGCTATCAGAAGACTGGATCTGTTCCCTGCAGCGCTACATGAGCTCCATCTCCTCCGTCTGCAACACGCAACGTACACTAAAGCCTTTAGCTCTGTCAGACTGTTTGTCTCGTACAGACGGGAAATCTATAAGAACAAGTGAGGGTACATGTAGTGTTTCCACACACACACACATACCCACACACATGCAGACACACTCAGGGGGATGATGATTATTATTACCCCTCTCCTTGTGGAGGTTTGGGATGACCTTCTTTGTCCATCCCCTAGTGTGCTCTTGCTGCTGCTGCTGCTGCTGGACTGAACTAGCCAGAGGGCCAAAAGGGCCCGTTGGGGCTCTTTGATGGATGAAGTGCACTTATTAATGGAGGAAAAACTCCACTCTTAGTCCAGACATGAATGCATGAATGTGTGTGAGAAGAACATGCAGGTGTAAAGAAGGAAAAGAGTGTGTGAGGTGAAGTCAGGGGCTCAGAATCGGCTCCAACCTTGACCTCGCTTCAGGTCAGAGTGTGTGTGTGTGTGTGTGTGTAGTGAGTGTGTGTGGAGCAGATCTGACAGGTTTTAAAGGCCAGAGGATAGTCTAACCTTGGCAGAGAATAGGTTGGACTTGAGCCAGCTTCATCTTCACCTTAATCCCTGAGCCTCATATATCCTTCAGCAGAGCCTGCAGAGACGACGGCATATTTCACTTTATGACTCGATCATATTTCTGATAAATCTTCTCCATTACGCCCAAAAAGAGCTCAACTGATATCACCCGCGTGACTCCACAGAGGCGTCTCCTGAGCGGCACTGCTCCCCAGCACCTGTTGATGGCACTATTGAGCTTCCTCTGGTATCTCCCGTCATCAACAGTCAGATAAAAGCAGTAACAACCACCAAAAGCGCCCAGCAGCCCTCCCTTCTCCTCCCCTCTACTCCTCTCTCCTCCCTGCAGCTCTGATGGATGCGCTCGCCTGCAAAACTACTCAGGAAACACTTAACAATAATAATGTTGTTATTTCTCTTTCGCTACTCAGCGCAGCTTCTGTTTAGCGTCTCCAGCTGAGGCAGAAGGTAAATGACAAAAAACTCACACTGATCGCAAAATGTCATTGGACTAATACAAATGGGGGAAGTCTGCAGAACAATGGCTGCTTCTATACTCTGACGGCAGCTGTGGGAGCCTTTGCTGCGACGTAAACATTGGCACAGATGAGTGATGAGATGTGGAGCTTAAAAGTGAAGAATGCATGAATGAAAATATTTTAGACTGTGATGTGTGAGCAGTTTCTTCTGTTTTTATTCACACAGGACTAATATAAACATCTAGTCTGCATTTGTGTTCCATATCCAGACCACAGGCATGCAAGACAGTGGTGTGCACAGAGGGGGCCGGGGCTGCCCTCCCCTGTGGCCAAGTAGTTGAAAACACAACCCAAAGTGTCTTCTTGTGAGCCACTCACTTACCAAAGTATCCTCTTGAGAGCCAAATTGGCTCTAGTGTCTTCTTGGGGGCCAAAAATTAAGTCACTAAAACATGTGCCACAGTGATCTCTTGGGAACCAAAAAACATGCATAGGTAGCATTTTGGGAGGTAATAAGTGCAAAAACGCCTTTTTGAGAACCAAAAAAATGTGCAATAGTGCCCTCAAAGGAGGCACAAAAAATGTGTTTAAGTGCCATCTTGGGAGCCAAAACATGCTTAAATGCCCTCATCTTGAGAGAGATGAGGGCATGTAATATAGTGTCCTTTTGAGGGCCAAAACGCATGTAAAAGTGTTCTTTTGTGAGCCAAAATATGCTAAAATGGCTTTTGGGGGCCAAAAACACATGTTGAAGTGCCATCTTGGGTGCCAAAACACACTTTAATGCCCTTTTTTGGGAGCCAAAAAAGCAGTACATTTCTCTCTCAGGAGCAAAAATGCATGCTAAAGGGCACTATTGGGCACCAAAGCACTCTCAAGTGTCCTCAACATGAGAGAGACAACTTGTAATCAATTGTCCATTTGGGAGCCAAAATGCATGCAAAAGTGTTCTTTTGGGAGCCAAAATATGCTGAAATGCCCTCTTGGGAGGAAAAAATGTGCTAAAGTGCTTTCTTGGGAACCAAAATACACTTTAGTGCCCTTTTTGGTAGCCAAAGTACAGTAAATTTTTGTCTCAGGAGCAAAAATGTACATTAAAGAGCACTCTTGGGCACCAAAACACAAAACATCCAAAGTGCCCTCCATGATGCAAAACCTGTGCTCAAGTGCTGTTCTGTGAGCCAAAACAAATGCTGAAGTGTCCTCTTGGTTGGTACACCACACTAATCTGCCCTCTTGGCTTGTTAAAACATGACAAACTGCCATCCTGGGAGCCAAAACACAAGCTAAAGTGCTCTTTGAAGGCCAAAACATGGGCATAACTGCCTTCATGGGATAAACGTGTCATGGTGACTTTGTGGGAGCCGAAATGTGCGCTGTGTGTGCCTTTTCTGTCCCTACCCATACCCTTCAAAATACCCGTGTACATCCCTTGGGGACACATTTAAAAATTGATCATTTTGTGGATGAATGTGGAGAAAAGTTACCTCACCATTCCTCATCAAAGCCATCTGGCTTGTTTTGATGCAAACTCCATGAAATGAATTTGTCTTATTATTCAAAATTATGCTGCGTTAGAGAGTATCAGAAGGATGTTTTGTCTGTTGCAATTATATAGATCCGCCCTGGCAGTGGGCGTGTGTAAATAATTAATGTCTTCATATTACAGCGTTCTGTGGGCTAACCAGCAAAGATCTGCAGCAGGGAGGAAATCAAATCTGACAAATATCTTGTTTGTCACTGAGGCATGCTCCCAACATGGACTAATAAAAGATGGAGGCAGAGAGAGGAGGAGGAGAGAGAGAGGGGCAGCCTTTCTTTCCACACAGGCAATTTTCCTCTTGCCTTAACCCTTACCCTGACCCTAATGCTAACCTCCACCCTGTCCAATACCACGGACAAAGAGCACATATTTCATGTGTTCAATCATTGTCGCTGACGTTATGGCCATTGGCTGTGCTGTCAGGCGTGACTGCGGCATATAGCGGCTAACCTCCAGGTCCCCG
>RPOG01008621.1:0-13816 GCA_008086565.1 Thalassoma bifasciatum | reverse complement strand
AAGTAACTCTTTACCGGGCCAGAGCAAAGCACAAACTACGTCAGTGGCTAGGGGCGGGGTCACCGTGGTTACCAAAAATCAGCTCTGGAAAACAGACATTACTTTAAAAAGCTGTTGAGCAGGTTTTCTGCTGTTTTGTTGGCATTTCCTCATTTAAAACTGACAGCGTAGGGGAAATTACAGCTAAAATGTGTTACCTTTCTCATAGATCACCTTTCAACCTGCAGACAGCAGGAAAAATAATGTCACAACCACCACAAGTAATGCAGAAATCAATCTCTGCCTTTTTGAGTGCTACATGGCCATCTAAATGAAGGTAACAACACTGTAAACAGTGTTTCCCCCCATTGGCCTGAGGTCTGTAAGCGGGGGGAAAAATTGAAACGATATCATGTTTTTTTCATTCAACAGACTAAATATAATATGTTTGATAGCTCAAGTGGAGGACTTGCTTTGACATGATGATCTATTAAAGATCACATGAAAACACTTAAATACAATAAGGGAAATGAGAAATCAGGGGTACAGCAAGAGAAAAGGGTTAAAAAGCACAAGACTCCAGACTAGGGCTACACGGTACAGCTCAAAACCAGTATCTCTGTAGTTTTTGGCTATACTGCAACACAAAATGTGCAATGCCTGGCCAAAAAAAGTTGCCACCTGGATTTCACTAGGCAAATAGGTACAAGTTTCTTCTCACAGTGCCTACTGTACAAGCCTGTGGGGGCAGTGTTATGATCTGGGGTTGCTGCAGTTGCTCAGGTTCAGCAACAGTATGTGCTCAAAGAATGAGGTCAGCTGACTACCTGAATATACTGAATGACCAGGTTATTCCATCAATGGATTTTTTCTTCCCTGATGGCACGGGCATATTCCAAGATGACAATGTCAGGATTCATGGGGCTCAAATAGTGAAAGAGTGGTTCAGGGAGCATGAGACATCATTTTCACACATGGATTAACCTCCACAGAGTCCAGACCTTAACCCCATTGAGAATCTTTGGGATGTTCTGGAGAAGACTTTGTGCAGCGGTCAGACTCTAACATCATCAATGCAAGATCTTGGTGAAACATTAATGACACACTGGATGGAAATAAATCTAATACATGAATAAATACAGTGCATTAAATGGATATTCAGATTTCTCTTGTAAATCACTACATAAATGATTAATTTAACCCTTTCATGCACGATTGTCTTCTTCTCTGTGTGCAGAAATGGCAGCAGCACGCTACCAGCAGATGATCGATGAAAGAGAACTGAAGATTAAGGAGATCGAACTCTCAGTTGAACGCTATAAAGTAACAGGAAAAAAAGAGATAGTAGATGGAGATCAAGTCTTCGGCGCTCTGAAGGCGTCTGTTGAGAAAGGCCAAACCGAGTTGCAACGAACCATCCAAGAGAAGCAGAAAAAAACAGAGGAACAGGCCCAAGACTTCATCAAGCAGCTGGAGGAGGAAATCTCTGAGCTGGAGCAGCTGTCACGCTCTGACGACCACCTCCATCTTCTCCACAGAGTCCAGGACATCAACCAGCCCCCACCAACCAAAGACTGGACACAGGTGAGAGTCCATCCACCTTCATATGGGGGGGCTGTGCTCAGAGCTGCTGCTCAGCTGGAGAAAACTCTCAGAGAAGAAACCAAGAAGCTGTTTCAGGCTGAGCTGAAGAGAGTCCAACAGTACGAGGTCAATGTGACTCTGGATCCTGAAACAGCTCATCCTAATCTCTCCCTGTCTGAAGATGGGAAACAAGTTTATGATAGTGATGTGAAGAAGAAACTTCCAGACAACCCAGAGAGGTTTTCAAGTTATGTCTACGTTTTGGGAAAACAGGGTTTTTCTTCAAAGAAATTTTACTTTGAAGTTCAGGTTGAAGGAAAAACTGCCTGGACTTTAGGAGTGGTCAGAGAGTCCATCACCAGGACAGGGCTGATCACACCAAAAACTAGTGAGGGTATCTGGTGTATTTGGTTGACAAATGGAGACGTGTATCAAGCTCATGAAGATTCTTCAGTCCGTCTCTCTCTGAGGTCTCCTGTGAAGAAGGTGGGGGTGTTTGTGGATTATGAGGAGGGTCTGGTCTCCTTTCATGACGTAGACTCTGCAGATCTGATCCACTCCTTCACCGACTGCTCCTTCACTGAAAAACTCTTCCCTTGCTTCAATCCCTGTTTGAACTATGAAGGTCTAAACTCTGCTCCTCTGATAATCTCTCCTGTCAAAGTGAAATAATAGTTTCCCTTTCATTTAAATATATAACTGATCAATCCTTTCATTTTCAGACTAAATGTAAAGTTAATCAAACACCAGATTCAGCTTCCTGTCCAATCTACTGGCCCAGGAACGTGACTTTTGATTAGAATAATGAATGTAAGACTATTTACTTTCAAAATGTGGCAAAGGGTTTCATTATTCATTCATTTTTATCCATGAAGTTCTTCCTCCGTCTCAAAGGGACTTTAACTTGGTTCATGTGTACAATACTATTACACACAAATGTTTATGTTATACTCTTAAACAGAGTTTTTTTATTTTGAAAAGCATTATTTGAACTATCCTGAGCAGGTCAGCTGGGTCAGTTATAATGTAAAGCCTTGCTAAGTTCTGATTTTTTTACTTTTGTTTTTTTTTCTGTTATTTCTCATTTTTGTTAGAATAAGGTGGAGTCTGATCATGAGTCAGCAAATCTCTGTAAACATGTGATTGTAAAATAAAGAGTGTAAAACAAAACACATGCAGGAAGGAGTCTGATTTTACAGTGATAAAGCAGCTGCTCTGACACATTTAAACCACTAGATGGCGCCCAAAGAAAAGGGACAGGAGTTTGCGTCCTGCTGTCAAAAATAAAACAGAAAACCCTCCTGAAAACAGTCAAAGTTTACTGTGTTCATCTCAACATCCTTCACATCTAAACTCAGAGAAAATCAAGGCTCCTGACAGTTTTCACTTACAGCTCGTTAAGACTCAAACTCGCTCAGAAAACCTGGATTTGTGACGCCCCAGTGCCGCTCACGCCTCCGTCTTCCTGCGGGGGGAGCTACAGAGAACAGCAGCAGTCACTGTTTTCTAATAAAGCTGTGAGTTTTTCTCAGCGGAGCCGGGAGAGTCGGGTTTAATTGGAAACGGAGTATTAGTCCGACCAGAATAGACCAGGTTTTCCCAGCAGCCCTGACACCGACCTCTGCAGAGCACGAGGCAGATTTAGCCTCCGAGTGTCAGAGTCTGGGTCCAGGTGGAGGTGTGTGTGGGGGGGGTCACATCCACCACAGGACCACCACCACAAACTGATAAAACAGAACCAGGCACCACCATCACAAAAACAGTTCGGCCCAGTTGTTTGATAAAAAAATGAAACGTTTACAGTAACTCTGTTTATTCCACCAACTGAACCTCCTGCTCAGCATAAATCCACCGTTAATGAGTAAAGGGTCAATGACAATATTTTCAAAAAGTTCTTTGAAAATGGATAAAAACATATTTCTGAGAGAAGAATTATGTTTTCTAACAGATTTCAGTAGTTGACCAACATTTCAAAGTTTTTAGGTTCATTATTTTTTAGTATTTTTAATTTGAGCACCCAAAAATGTCAGGTGGTGCAACCAAATATATGAAAATATATTTATATGTTCCTGTTATTTTTTCTGTGTGAAATTATTGGCAAGTATCTCTCAAGTGTCTGTAGTGACTCATACATTTTCATTTTGTGTGTTTCATTTCTTTTATTTGTGAATAAGATAAATAATTTGATGTACTTGAGTTGACACATGAGCAAACAAACAGAAAACGATGTGTTGATGCAGCTGCGTCTAAAAATGCACAAGAACAGCTTAAATTTTTTTTGGATTTGTATAATTTCAACTACAGGAAATGTTCCTGACAGTCAGCTGTTTACATTAGTTATTCTCAAGTATCTGCTCAAGTTGGGAGCAGGAACATGGTGTTTTATTTTGAAATGATCGGATACTTTGTTTGTTTCGAGGCTTTTTCCTGTTTGGTGTGATTTGCTCTGCAGAACGTGTTTCTTCGGTACAGTCGGGCGAAAACAGCTGTTTACATGCTGAACGTTTGTTCCTATGATGTTGATAATTACACTTTTGACAAGGTTTTCCCTTTATTTTTGAAATCTAATCAAAACTGTTGGATTGTTTTCAACTATTTCAGCTTGTTTAGGGTCTATAAGTGCTTTCTGAACATATTGAACACAGTTTTAAAAATACAGCGATAATTTGGAAAACCGTGATAATTTTGGTCACAATAACCGTGAGCGGACATTTTCATACCGTGACAACCCTAAACAGAGAAAAAAAATCACAGCTTTGGCGATCATATGATCACGATGTCAGGAATTGTGATTTCGATCAGAAAATGCTAAATTGTTCAGCTCTTCAGCGATTAATCACACGGATCATTATCCATCTGATCGGCCAAACGTTGGAACATTTTGATAAAAAAATGAAAATGAAACTTTAGCCAAACAGATTCATCAGATTAATCCACTTTGATGATGTAGTTCTGCTCTTTATATTTGAAGAACTCTGAGCAGATTTATGCTATTTCCCAGTGTTTTCTCTGACTGAATGAGGCGATGTGTTATTTATGGATACTTACAGTGCGAGCACATGTCCAGGGCGTAACTGGCTTCATTTCCCTGGAAAAAAAAAGAAAAGAGGAAAGGTGTTCCAGATTTAGAAATCTAATAAAGCACAAAGAGCAAAATCAAAGGCTTTAAATATCAGATAGGACACAGCAGCTTTCTGTCTCTCTGTGTTTGACTCGTTTCATGCTGAAATGTGCCAAATGCGCCCGTCAGTGCGTTAAAATAAACCCCACTTTGTGTCTTTTTATAGATTTGAAGAAGAAGAATCTGTTTGCGGACTGAGATGGAAGAACAAAAGATGAAGTCTGCGTCCCGTTCTGGGCCAATCGTGGGTCTTTTCATTATGCATGAGAGGCAGAATGATCTGGACTCTGAAAACCAGGTCAACGTGCCGCCTCGATTCGCCTCGTCTCATCTCTCGAGGACTTACAGAAATTGAAGCGAGCCGCTGGAATGAGGCCGCAGCTTTTCTCCTCGCCCCGTAACGAGGGCCACGTTAACTCTGAGGAGCTTTACGCGGTGATGTGTGAGGTTTAAAGTGCCTTAAAGCAGAGGTTCCCAAACTTTTCAGCCCGTGACCCCAAAACAAAGGTGGCAGAGACGAGTGACCCCCACTATCCCCAGAGGTGACTGAAGCATAAGAAAACATGTGTATAGGACACATGCACTAATAAGGGAATCCAAACATGGGCATTATGACAACACAAAAAAAACAACAGTTATGATTTTACATGTAACAGTTTAATATGAAATAAAAGCAGAATATGTCAAAGTTACTTCTCTGTAATTTGTGAACGAACACTGTTGCAGTCGTGTGCAAACTCAATTTTGGTTTAATACTTTCATTTCCACATTAGAACAAGAATAATTCAGTTTAAGTAATAATCATAAACTGTAGCTCTGAGTAAACGTGAACATTGGGATGAATGCTTCAGTGTTTATCTCACTAATGAAATGGATGAGCACTATTAGCGCTTTTCCACTCTACAATTCCAGCTCTACTCTACTTTACTCTACTGGGTTTGTTTCTTTTCCTCTAGCCCGACTACAGACTCACGGTGGGCGTGGATCTTATAACACAGCTGCGCTAAAGTGCTGCGCAGAAGTGCGTGCATGTTCATCTATAACGCCACACAAACATCATTTTGTACTAACATATGTGCCACCGTGGTCTTTAAAGGAAAAAAAAAAAGCTTTAAAAAGATTTCATTAAAGTAATACAGCGGCTCAATGTGNCAAAAAGAAGTTAACAGCAAAGATAGTTGGCTTTAAAGAGTCTTTTAAATTAAATCAAAGTTGGTCGGTGCAGGAGCGATCTGTCTGCCACGAGAGTCTTTAAGCACCAATCAGTCCATTAATCCACAGGGAACCAAAAAGGAAAACCAGTTCAAAGAAGAATGATTGATCAACAACAAATCTCTGCTATACCAGGCCCAAAAATCAAAAATTAAAGTGATCTCACTGGATCCAGGGAAGAGTTGATGTCAGGAAGCAGCTCCTTCGTTTTCCTCCGCGTGCAGCAGCACCAGGCTGTTGTTTACCTCCGTTGTCATGACGACCCACATTGAGCCGCTGTATTACTTTAATGAAATCTTTTTAAAGCTTTTTTTTTTTTCCTTTAAAGACCACGGTGGCACATATGTTAGTACAAAATGATGTTTGTGTGGCGTTATAGATGAACATGCACGCACTTCTGCGCAGCACTTTAGCGCAGCTGTGTTATAAGATCCACGCCCACCGTGAGTCTGTAGTCGGGCTAGAGGAAAAGAACCAAACCCAGTAGCGCCGCGCCGAGCCGAGTAGGGCTGGATAATCCGATGCGCCTTATATATTGTTGCTTTCCACAGCCTCGTGACTCTTAACCGTGGTTTGGAGCCGCTGGTTATGAAGTTATTACCTGACTTGTCTCGTTGTGTCGACTGTTCTAATATTCACCTTCACTCAGGAAGACAGACTCAGGTTTTCTTCATTCATCTTCTTTTTCTTTACAACAGTTTTATTTCCTCTCTGCTCTCATTCAACGGCCTTACATCCCCCACACCCGCACACAACATGCCACTCTGTCTCCACTACAACGACGTCACACACACGCATACCCTACCCATAATGCCACCTTCCTTAAAGGGGGAGGCTCCCGAAGTTTCTTCCCAGGGGTGGAACGAGTACTGAAAATCTGTGCTCAAGTAAAAGTACTGTTACATTGCTAAAATATTACTCAATCACAAGTAAAAGTGCTCATTTTGGAAAATACTCAAGTAAAAGTACAGAGTATTCATCAAAAAAACTACTCAGATTATTAGTTACTTTTAAATGGTGATGTCACCGTCACCTCTAAATGTTGTGTTTTGCTTTAATAGTTAAAACGCTCACAATAAATAATCATTAATACCTGATAAGATAGAAAACAAGTGTTTTTCGCTCATTTTGATTTTGATTGGTTGGTTTTTTTTGTCTTTTTCCTCGTTTGAAGTTTTTATTTCCTTATTCAGCAAAGATCTCAGGCAGACAAAAACTAAATTAGATGAGGTGCAGTTGAATATCCATGAATACATTTTTAACTGGGTAAATTCTTAACACAAAATCAATTAGCGATAAATAATGAACATTTTTTTTGATTTGTTTTGTGTTTTATTGGCTTGTTTGTTATCAAATCACCTTTCTGGCAACAAAAATGCAGATAAAAGGTTTAGATATTAATGATACTCAGTTCTCAGCTATGATTTTAAAAGTAGATTACATGGCATAATGATTACTTAAGTACAAGTAAAAGTACAGACTTGAAAATCTACTCATTAAAGTACAAGTATCCCAAAAAACTACTTAATAACAGTAATCTGAGTATTTGTAATTTATTACTTCCAGCCCTGTTGGTTCCAGCCTCTGATCTGAACCTTTTCCTGTTTGTTTGTTTTTTTATTATTTTTTTTTAAATGTATATTTTTCCTCCATCTGCAGCAAAAAAAAGAGGAGCTCGGCGTTTTCAAACGTGTGCAGCATCTTTGGGAAGCAGCGTTTTCAGCGTGTGTGGTGGGCCCGAGAGCAGAGAGAAAAAGATGTTTTCCAAATCAGGCTGTTTCAGTGTGGGAGTGTTCTCGCTCATGTCCACACAGTCCTGGATCCATCACTCCAGTTTTAACCCACATTAGGATTTTAACTCCAAAACAGCCGCTAAAGCACCACAGACACCTGCTTTTAGGGCTGGGGGATAAATGGAATATACTCGATATATCACAGGTTGTTGCTCGTGGGATGTATAAAATGACTTTATCGCGACCATCGAGTATAAATTGTCAGGTAAATGTTTGGAGACGTCAGTCTGTAATTTTCTTCAGTTGTGTTTCTTTCTCTCTCTGCTGCTGCTTCTCACACTAAACAGCTCACTCCCCCCCCATCCAGAAAACTCTCCTGCACATGTGTGTTTCTGTTTCCACCTGTGTGATCCTCACCTGATTATCTCCCAGCTCTCCACCACAAAGAAGAGAAACAAACGTGAACTTAAGGTTCAGTTTCATTCTGTCTGAGCTTCATTTGGCGTTATTTACCGCTGAATACCAAAAAAATACGAGCTGAGATGTTTTTAGAAAACAAAGTTTTACAGCGTCACCACAAACGTACACAAAGGTCTAATAACGCTCTAAAAATAAAACTCTGAGCTGTTAAGTAAACAGAGGGAGGAGGAGAATCCTCAAACTGTCGTGTTGCTCATTAAAGATTCCCACAGACATTTCACGGAGCGTTCATTCACGCGTCTCAGTTTATTGCCCAACTAACTTCCTGTTATGAACCTGCGTGTCCTTCAAAATAAGAGCATACTGTAAAACTAACATTAGGCTCAGAGACGGACGTCACTAACAGAGTCCTTTCAGCTCCAACAACAATACAAAAGTAGCTGATTTATGGAAATAAAAGTTAGATTAAGTCATCGCAGTTTCAGTTCATGTTATTTTCAACTTTTTTAATCTTCATTGTTGTAATTTTAGAAATCTATTGAGACAGTCATGTGATACATTCAACCAGATAAATAAATCTGAATGAAATCTTTTACTGGAATTGAAAATATGAAATATATAAAGTGAATTTGGAGTAAACAGTTTGTTTAACTTGACCTGATTTTGATTTTTCCCTTTTTGGCAGCAAATTTTATAAATCTTACTGAAAGGTCTGTTTGAATCATTATATGTCATTTCATTAAAGGGTTGAATTGAACATTTATTTTACAGGAGAAATCAAAATATCAAGATATAGCTTTTAGGCCATATCGTGCAGCCCTACCTGCTTTAGATCTTTTGAGATAAAGATAAATAAATAAGTTTTTTAGAAATCAATTCAACATTATGTGAAAGTCTATCCTTTCACATTAAAGGTCAAACTTTGAGATAAAAAGTGGAAATTTCAGAAATGAAGGCAAAATTCTGTGACAAAAAGTGAACATTTTGAGATGAAAGGCAAAATTTTGAGATCAAGAAATCTAAATTTTGAGACATTACTTCACTATTATTTTGAAAAAGTCAAAACTTTTACATTATTAGTTGAAATTCAAAGCTTTACGTGGAAAATTTTAGAAATAAGGACAACATTCTGAGACAAAAAGTCAATAATTCTGAAAAGAAATATATCCAAATTTAAGAAATTAATTTCACGTTATGTGAAAAAGAGTCCACACTTTCACATTAAAGGTCAAAATTTTAAGAGTTAATATGGAATTTTGAGAAGTTACGACAAAATTCTGAGACAAAAAGTCAATACTTCAAGTTAAAAGTCAAAATTTTGAGAAATCAATTTAACATTTTTAGATAAAAGTCGACACTTTAACATTTAAGGTCAAATTTTTATGAATACAAAATTCAGACAAAAAAAGTCAATATTTGGAGATGAAAATCAAAAATTTTAAGACAAAAAAATCCAAATTTGAAGAAATCAATGTAGCATTATCTGAAAAAACTCTTTACTTTACATCAAAATTTGAAGATAAAGACAAAATTCTCAGACAAAAAGTCACTTTTTCGATATAAAATGTCAACATTTTGTTCTACAAAGTCAAAACTCTAAGATTTAATTTGAGATTGTGAGAAATGAAGATATTATTAGATGAAAGGCAGAACTTTGCATAAAAAAAACGGATCGTTCTCAGGTCAAAGTTCAAAAGCAGCATCTGTGATGGTATGGGGGTGTGTTAGTGCCCCATGGCATCATGGGTAAGTGTCCCAGTATCTGTGAAGGCAGCATTAATGCTGAAAGGTACAAACAGGTTTTGGAGCAACATCTGCTGCCATCCAAGACACTTTGGGCCTCATTCACAAAACGTTCGTACGCACAAATTCGTGCCTAAATCATTCGTACGAACGTTTGACGCACAAACCTGTGATTCATCAAAGTTTTCTTACCTGAATTTCTTCTTACTTTGTGAACAAATGTAGAACCTCCTCAGACCATGAGTACGCACAAATAATAAATGATCAGCCTCCAAAAAAACTAAAAACACTGACTCTTTAACTAAAAACACAACATTTTAAAACTTCTTTCAGTAAAAGAAAAAAGCCTTAAATAGAATTCATTAATTAAAAATTGCGCATTGGCTAAATTTATTAAATTACCATGAAACTGACACATTTTCATCCTCATCATGTTTATAATATTGAATCTGAAATAAAATACTTAGTTTAGATTAAAAATATAATCATGTGCATATCAGAATGTCACATTATTTTATGTTGATTTAATCATCGACTGCTCTGACAAACAGTTTCATAAAGTTGTACAAACTGAATGAAGATGTAAAATAATTTGCTTCTTCTTATGATTTCAAACATTTTCTGAGTAAATGACGCACACACAGCTCAGCTGTTCACTCAGATTTATTTACCTGTTTGTAAAAATATCCAGCAGCTGTTTTAATGTGTTATTTATGTTACGGATACACGGTACGATCTCCCTCACAGCACCAGGAGAATCAGCTGATCATTTATCTCCGGTCAGGACGAGCGTCTGCAGACGAGTCTCTGAGACACCGAGAGAACGAGCTGTGAGGTTGATGCTGATGATGAGGACCTAAAGGAAGACTGCTCCTCCTCCTGAACCTCTGAACAGATGTCCTTATATGGATCATATGAATCATATGGAATGATTCTGATTCACTAATATAAACACGAACAGAAACAGCTGCTGCGCATGTGTCATGAATCCGACGGTGATTTTGCGTATTTGCTCATTTCGTGCGGGGAGTAAGAGCATTTCTACGCGTTTATTCATAAATGAGGCCCAATGTCTTTTTCAGGGACGTCCCTGATTATTTCAGCAAGACATTGGGCCTCATTCAGGAATAAATGCGTGGAAATGCTCTTACTTCCCGCACGAAATGAGCAAATGCGCAAAATCACCGTCGGATTCATGACACATGTGCAGCAGCTGTTTCTGTTCGCTCCAGCGTATATTAGTGAATCAGAATTATTCTAAATCCACAGGCGCGTTCCTGCATCCTGAAATTAACATAAACCACGCCCCAATTCATCCATATAAGGACATCTGTTCAGAGGTTCAGGAGGAGGAGCAGTCTTCCTTTAGGTCCTCATCATCAGCATCAACCTCACAGCTCGTTCTCTCGGTGTCTCAGAGACTCGTCTGCAGACGCTCGTCCTGACCGGAGATAAATGATCAGCTGATTCTCCTGGTGCTGTGAGGGAGATCGTACCGTGTATCCGTGACATAAATAACACATTAAAACAGCTGCTGGATATTTTTACAAACAGGTAAATAAATCTGAGTGAACAGCTGAGCTGTGTGTGCAGCATTTACTCAGAAAATGTTAAAAATCATAAGAAGACGCCAATTATTTTACGTCTTCATTCAGTTTGAACAACTTTATGAAACTGTTTGTCAGAGCAGTCGATGATTTAATCAACATAAAATAATGTGACATTCTGATCTGCACATGATTATATTTTTAATCTAAACTAAGTATTTTATTTAAGATTCAATATTGTAAACATGATGAGGATGAAAATGTGTCAGTTTCATGGTTATTTAATAAATTTAACCAATGCACAGTTGTTATTAATGAATATATTAAAGGCTTTTTTCTTTTACTGAAAGTATTTTTAAAATGTTATGTTTTTAGTTGAAAGAGTCTGTGTTTTAAGTTATATAGACAGCTGATCATTCATTATTTGTGCGTACGCATGGTCTGAGGAGGTTCTACATTTGTTCACAAAGTAAGAAGAAATTCAGGTAAGAAAACTTTGATGAATCACAGGTTTGTGCGTCAAACGTTCGTACGCATGATTGAGGCACGAATTTGTGCGTACGAACGTTTTGTGAATGAGGCCCAATGAAACCAAGACACATTCTGCTCCTGTAACAACAGCGTGGCTCTGTAGTAGAAGAGTGCAGCTAAATGTTGTTCATCAACAAGAATGTGAAAGAATTCCAGCTCCAAAGCTTCAACAAATAGTGTCCTCAGTTCAGAAACAAACAAAGTTTTTCAGTTTTAACATTTCATATCTTGTCTTTGTGGTGTATTAAATTGAATATAGGTTGAAGAGGATTTACAAATCATTGTTTTCTGTTTTTTTTTACATTTTACACAGCGCCCCAAACTCATTGGGATTGTATAAAATTGGTCTCTGGACATAAACAAACACAAATAGTACAATTAATTTTGCATTGGATCCTAAGTTTCTGGACATTTTTAGAAACATTTTCTCAACATTTGCATTCTTCAAATTCAATATAGTAATTTAAATTCAGTTTTTAATGGTACAAATCTTAGCCGGAATATTTCTTATAAATTACAAACCTCTGAAATTAAAAAAAAATACTTATCATGTGGAACTAGACACACAGGAGTAAATCTGAAGTGAATAATTCATCTTAATTCTACATCCTGGGTTTTGGATTAATCAGGTGATAGTGGCCTGTGTTACTCTTTGGTTTTTTTCATTAATAATCTTTTATTTTCACACCAAAAATGGAACAAATCTGCTTTAATTTGGAGTGAATAATGTTTTAAAAACACAGATATGAGCGTGTGACGGCTGTAAAAAGCTCGGTGAGGCTCCTCGGAGGCAGGTAAATGATTGAAACGCCACCATAAGCCTCTTCACTGAGCCCTGACATTTCTATCAGGAGATGAGCACCACTTCCGGTCTGGACTTTCAAAATAAAACAACCAAGTAAAAGCTACAAACCTACAAGTCTAATCACCTTAATGTCATTAAAGCAGGTTTAACTCAGGGGGGAAAAAACAGGTCAGTGAAATCTGGCACTTTATTTAAATTATTCTGAATCCTTCTTCAAAGCTGTGATTTCAACAAACAAATTAGTTTAATTTTTCTGAGACCTGAATGGACCTTCATCAAACCTTAAACGTTAAATAAATAAAACTGAATAACTGACAATTCCGACTGATAACCTTGGTAATTTTTAAAATAATAATGCTTTCAAGAAACTTTTAAATTTGCAGTTTTTCTCTGTTAGAAGACTTCGGGATAAAAAGTCGAAATTTGGTGAAAAAAAAAAAAAAAAAAAACGTCAAGACAAGATATAAAAAGTCAATTTTGGAGTCCAACTTTTGAGATAGAAAGTGGAAACTGATGAAAAAAGTTAGAATTGTGAAATGAGGGGTCTAAATTATTAGATGTTGAAGCCAAAAATGTGTGATAATGAAATCAAAATTTTGAAATAAAAAGCACAAATTTCAACACAGACAAATTTTGACATAAAAATTTTAAGAAAAGAAGATCATTCCTCTGCGAGCAGCAATCACCCTCAAGAACAAGAATTGTAAATCATTATTATTGTTCGTATTAAGAAAAACCCCACAAGTACAATATTGAAATTTCCCCTCTGGGGTCGAGTAAGCATTTTTTATTTCATTTCATTTGAAGTCAAAACTTGACTTCCTTTACTCAAAAGTCTCGTTTTTTATGGGTGAATTTCTTTTTTTTTTAATCCAGGTTTTCATTTTGATAATTTAAACTGGTGGAAATTGGCTCCTACAACTTTAGGATCACATTTTCATTATTCAATTTAATATTTCTAATGTAATTTAATTTATTGGTGACACAGATCTCAGTTTATGGGTCAATGAGGTGACGTCCCTGTTTTTGTGTCCCAGTGCAATATTTCCTTCCATCATGAATTGAGTATTTCATCACATGTATTTCTTTATTCTATGAAACCTGTGTTATTTGAACACATCTTTAAACTATTAAAATATAA
>RPOG01008614.1:0-13825 GCA_008086565.1 Thalassoma bifasciatum | reverse complement strand
AGTGGCTGCTTTAAATAACTCCAGGGTGCAGAGAGCCTTCTATTTATACTGACCGGTGCATTGCACTGAGTGAGACAGTGAAACAGTCATCTGAGCCGTCCTTGACAGCGGGCTGTGCCCTGGACAGGTGTCCCATCTGATGGGGGTTACCCTGTCGCCCTCTCTGCTGTTGAGAGTTCAAGTGCTGCATGAAAGGTTCCTCAAGGAGCTGCTAATTCATCAGTCATGATCTTATTAAGATTACACCACCACCTCTTCTTTTCTGCACCCATCTTTGTCTGCTTTTGATTAATGTGAGTCTTCCTGTCGTAGCACTGCTTCCTTATAGGCGGCGCCCAATATGGCAACTCTACACGTCTTGCGTTGTGACGCATCCGGTTACACTTTTCTCAGAGGGTGTAGCTGTGTTGACTGACATACACATAATGTACGTGTGGCTTTAAGTGTGTGTAGTGCTGTTCAGCAAAGGTGGAGACCTTTCACTCAGAATCAAAAAGAGTCATAAAGCTTAGTTGATGTAAAAAGTGGCACTAGAATCACTTTATGTCTTTATACTTAACATAAAACAATAATTTAAGTCCAACAGCATCAGTGGAAACTGTGCGCATGACACTTTAAGATAAAAGAAGCGCTATGTTCTATTTTTTCATAATCGAACATTGATTTTGTCTCAATCAATTAGCAAATACTTCTGGCTTTTAGCCAAACAATACATTAACGGCATCCTGTTGTCTTCTTACTCTTTATGAATGAACATGTTACCACAGAAGAGCTCATTGGTTGGATCTACATTTATCTCTCTGTTTGTTGTGATCATTAATGGATGCAATATGAGTTTGTGGGCTCAGACATTCACCCTCCCCTTTTTAAAATTTTATTTAGTATTATTATTTTGTCAAACACAAAAACTAAAACGTTGTTGAAAGTAAATCAGGACTGCAATCCCCATCATCCTACCCCCTCCAACTGAGCCTGGAACACAGGCTTTAATAAATATTAAGGTGTTTTGTTATGAATGAGGTGAAGAAAATTCAATTTTACTTTCTGTTTAGAATCCCTTAAAGTTTAAAGTTTACAAAAATACAACAATATTGGATCCCAGATGCTGTGAAACGAGTTCCTTTACCTTATCAGTGATTTTTTATTTCTTTCTAACGGTATGAAGTACAATAAGTCACTCAGTGCACAGTAGTATTCTTTTGCATGCAAGCAGTGTTATAAAAGTAATTATCTCTTTATGTCTTCTCCTCAATGTGCAGTTATCTTATCTATACATACACGACTGCATCTGCACTTGATTCAAGTTCGGTACCAAAAGCTCTTGACAGAAACCATGTTTTCACGGTATCAATAACCACGGGGCTATTAGTAAAATGTGAAACAGGAAGAGGTTTGTCCTCATTTTTCAAATTGACTTCAACAAAGAGCAAAGATTTGCATACTTTACATTAAAAAAACTTTAAGAAATGAAAAATTCAAGTTGAACCAATAAATACAACAAAGTAGGGGAAAGAATTGTCCATACAATCGAGAAAACAGTCCTGTAAGTGGTAAAACTTGAAACAGGATTTCATGAGGATTGACTATAAAGTGGCAGACAGTCAGAAATTATTTGAGGAAGAATTCATTCACTGGACATCAGCGCTCCTGGAATTACTGTTTTCTAAACAAATCACTTGTTGGGAAGTGTCTGTTGTGTAATCTGTTGTTAACCAACATGCTCAGGTTATTCATTAACAGTGTCTAAGGTAGAGACTAAAAGTCCAAGCTAACAAGAGAAGTTGAGTAAATGTGACATTAAAAAGAGCGGTGTTGATACTTCCTGAAAATCTTTAAAGTGACAGATGTTATTCATGTCTCTCAGGTCTAACGTCCTGGACACAAGTGATGAAAACTACCTGAAGAGATGCACCTTTGATAAAGAAAATAACCCCTACTGTCCCATCTTCCGCCTGGGAGATCTGGTCAGCTGGACGGGGTACGACTTTCAGGATATGGCTGCTAAGGTACCAAATGTTGCAGAGAGCCAGAAAAGATCATGTGACTTACTTTCAGCCAGCTCAACCATCAAAGACACTTTTGTAGTTTATGATCAAACATGTTTAACAGCTCTGACCATGATAATAACTCCAGAAGATCCATCACAGTCATTACAAACAGAATCAGAATGAAAAGATGGTTCACTGAGCTCATAAAGGGATGAACATGGTCAACAACAATACTCAGGTAGACTGTGGACTTTCAACCAGGCTGAGTTGTTTTTTCTGTCTCTATGGTCCAGTTTTGTTGAGCCTGTGTGAATAGTAGCCTCAGTTTCCTGTTCTTAGCTGATGGGCGGGTCCCCCTGTGGGTGTGCTCTTCTACTGCTGTAGTAGCTCTTTGTCTGCTTCAAGGTTGGATGTTGTGTGTTCAGAGATGATCTTCTGCAGACTTTGGTTGTAACCAGTGGATCTTTGAGTTCCTGTTGTCTTTCTATCATCTCTAACCAATGTGTTCATGCTCCTCTGACCTCTGACATCAACAAGACATTTAGTCTCAGTGAACTGCTGCTCCCTGGATGTTTCCTCTTTGGGATCATTCTCTGTTAACCCTAGAGATGGTTGTTGGTTAAAATCCCAGTAGATTGTCAGTTTGTCAAATACTCACACCAACAACCATGCCACATTGAAAGTCTCTTAAATCACCTTTCTTCTTCATCCTGATGCTCAGTTTGAACTTTAAACAGCTTTTCTTCACCATGTCTACATGACTAAATACTGCAGAGCTGCTGCCATCTGATTGACTGATGTGTGTAAGCTTTTGTGTGTAGAATTGAGAAATATTAAATGAAAAAAAAGCTCACTTTTCCTAAATTCACACTTCCGTAGTTTCATTTTACTGTCTTGCATACAGCACCACTCGTTCATACACACCTTTAAAGTTTATATCCTGGAATTATTTTTTGTTATTATCATCACATCACAATGGACTGAGGTTATATACTGTCTATATAAATGTATGACGTGTGTGTGTTTACAGGGTGGCTCTGTGGGTGTCCTCATAGAGTGGGACTGTGACCTGGATAAAGACTCTACACACTGTAACCCAGAGTACAGTTTCACTCGTCTGGACATCAACACGAACAACTCAGTCACATCAGGATACAACTTCAGGTATGTCTTCTTCCATGTGTGCCAGAAATAAATATACTGCCTGCCTCTGGTCTGACTTTACTCCTTACTTCAACCTCTTTTACTCCCTCTTCTCCGTCAGATATGCTCAGTATTACAAGAACCAAAGTGGTGCTGGCTATCGTGATTTGTACAAAGTGTATGGGATCCGCTTTGACATCATGGTCAATGGAAAGGTAAAGTTCCCTGAAAATAGTGTTTTTTTCTGACGGACAGTCTCAGGTTGGAAACTAGACTCTGAGTTTGTGTGGATTTTTCTCGCAGGCTGGGAAATTCAACATTATTCCCACAATCATTGCCATAGGGTCAGGAGTTGCTCTGCTGGGGCTGGTGAGTCGTCATGGTGATGGGGAATAAATGTTGTGTTGTTGTGAAGCTGCTTCAGCTTAAAAACAGTCATATTCAAGCTCCACTAGAGCAGTGGTTCTCAACCTTTTTCAGTCGTGACCTCCAGTTTAACATGCGCCGGTATCTGGGCCCCCCAGGGTGTACTTATTTATTTTTCTATTGAATTGAAGAAAACAACAATCAACACAAACAAATTCAATCCTTAACAAAACAGTGGGGAGAAAAACAGCCTGTGTATCACTTTGAACATTTATGTTGCAAAACCTGAAAACAGAATGAGTCAACATTTCTTTCTTTTCATTTTTGTGCAAGGTTTTTTTTTTTGGGGGGGGGGCTCTTTATAAAACTTACACCATCAATAAGGCATAAACAAACACCTTCAGTTCAAGTTGCCCACACTATTAAAAACTAAATCTAAGCAAGTGTTTATGCACTATTTTTCATAAAAATCACATTCAACTGACAAGTCCAGAAAATGTTTTCTTTCAAGTTTTTTAAAAACAAAACTGTCCTCTTGTTTGCTTGAAACAGGTAAAAAAAATCACCCAAAATTTGCTCATCAAGTTTCTATTCATACAAATCATGTGTTAGAACAAGAAACTTTTTATGTTTACTCCATTGGCAGATTTTTCTATACTTGTTTCAAGCAACTTAGACATCATTCTAGTCTTTAAATAACTCAAGATCAGACATTTTTTCTGGACTGGTCGGTTGAATAATGCTCATTTTAAAAATAAAAGGACAATTCTTACCAAAAATAAGACATTAACACTTGCCTAGATTTCAGTTTTTGCAGTGCAAAAGATAAAGTTCATGAACATTGGCTCATTGGACTCGTTCAGGCAAAACACTGTAGCTCAGATTATACAAACTAAGCTGATACAATAAATTTTGGAAAAATAATGAAACAGGACACAACTTAAACCACCCTGCCTGATGTTTTTCAATTTAATATTAGTTCAATTTTTCCAAAATGGTTGGGCAACCCTAAGAAATTATGTCATGACCCCCATTCGGTTGAGAATGACTGCACTAGAGGGCGACATGATCACCTGATACAGAAATAAAACAGATCATGTTTGATTTTTCTGCTTTCAGGGAGCCTTTGTGTGTGATATGATTCTACTCTACATGATGAACACCAGCTCCTTCTACAGAGAGAGGAAGTTTGAAATCATCAACTTCAAGTATGTTTACAGTTACTGTTCATAACCTGAGTGTAGCACCTGCATGTGTTCCCCTTATATTGGCACAATATTTTAACCTTCTACAGTCTTCAGCATCAAACATGCTTTTCCTAATACAGCAAAACAAAGTTAACTGGAAAAAACGCTCAGACTCAAAAAAAAAATTGGTCTTGCTCAGGAATTTTATCCTTGTATCAACAGCATCAAATGAAGATTTAACTCAGCATAAACCTCAAGGGGGACATATCTGAAGTGGTCCATTCTCATAATACCCCCAGCTTTAATTTTATAATGTTTTATTTACATCACTTAGATGAATCATGTTCTAAATGATGATGATTTTTCTGAAAGGCTCACAAACAAATGTGAGGGTTCAAAAAACACATTAGAGGACAAAAAAAACCCAGATTGAAGTTATGAAACTGAGCATAAAGACAAAAAAATGATGCGACAAATATTTCATGAAGCAGGATCAGAAATATTTGGGTCTTAAAATGTTGTATGAGGTCAAAATAGTATGAATTTGAAAAACAATCCTGATGAAATCCAGATCCTGATCCTGACATAAAACCACCCTGACATATTTGGCCCATATCGCCCCCTGATGGAGAACGTTTTCTATGGTCAGAATCAGAGTTTGCTGATGTTAACACAGCAGCAAACTAACCACTGATCATCTGGTGTGAAGAAACACCTGAGACACTTTGATGTCATCAGTCTGTGATGATGGAACAAGAATGTTTGAGTGCACATAGTGAAGATAAAAGTGAAAATGGTCAAATAGAAGGACATGTACTGACTCCATATGCGCGCAGATAGAAGCAGTGGTAACAGACCAAAGTGAATTGCAAACTGCAATATGTTTCTACTATGCAAAAACTGGAACTAGGCAAGTCATTATGTCTTATTTTCAGTATAAATTGTCTTTCTATTCTTGATATGAGCTACAGTTCGCTGATAAGTCCAGGAAAATGTCATTTTTTAAATGATTTAATGACAGAAATTAAGTCTGACTTACTTGTAATTAGTCAAAAAAATCTGCCACTGCAATAAGAAAAAAGTTTCTTGTATTAAGACATCTTTCTAATTTCAACAAACTGTACTTGAAATAAGACATTTTTATGACCTGATCTAGTGAATGTGGCTCAAATCAAGAAAAATAAGATATTTTTTACTTCAAATAAGATATAATGACTTGCTTCGATTCCAGTTTTTGAAGTGTATCACTGAGTGAACTGAGTATCATATTCATTGACATGTTTTATAACATTTGATGTTTTTAGCAAAGAAAAGGAGAAACCAAAGGAAAGCAAGTCCGGACACAGAGAAAGGAGATCCAGGAAACCACATGCAGGGAAAGATGCAGAAAACTCCACCAAAAAGCTGGAGGAGGAGCCTTCTCTGCCTGTGGAGAACCAGCAGCCTGTGGACAAACGAGGTCCCACCATTCCACGCAACACGGGACAGCGTTACTCCGCCCTGGTGTCTCCTCAGGGGGCAGAGCCCAGGCACCACATCACTTTCTCCTCTGAGGCTTAAGTTAACTGGTGGAGTGACCTGTGCTGGTCTCAGTTTACGTCTCTGAGGCAGAAAGAAGTCAGACTTCTGGCCTGGCTGCAGGACTGCCTGTGAGGCTGTTTGGGTGATGCTTTTTCTGACTGAAGACATGTTGGTCCAAAAAAAGGTTCATATTTGACTCTGTGGGCCAGAGAGCTGAGCAGAAACACTTACAGAGGTGGATCCAATGGTGTGACGTGGAAGACAACAACAGGTCTACCAAAGATGTAAACAACTACTGTGATAATCCTGATACCTTCGGTGAAAATACACAAAAACTGAAGCAATCAACAAATATTTGCTTCACAATCTTTGTGCTATGTAAAAAAAATCAGTACATCTAGCTTTGGTGGCTGATGTGTGTTTGTCAGAAGACTGATCTAAAACATGTCTTATGTTTGTTATTACTTTACATCAGAGCCTGATGATCAGGCATCAATGGTGAAATATACAGAATATGATGGAAAAGTTCATTTATGTCAGTCAATCAACTCAAAAACAAACACTCATATATTAGATAGATTCACTTAACACAGAGTGACATGATTCAAGTATTTATTTCCTTAGAATGTGAGGATATTAAAATCATGGCAAAGAAAATCAAAAAATATGTTCTTTTATATTCACTCAGTGCTTGGTTTGGTCTCTATTTGCATTAATCCCTGCATCAGTCTGATGTGTGGTGGAGATCAGCTTGTTGCTCTGCTGAGATTTTATCACAGCTCATTCATGGATTCTCTCCATTGAGATCATTTAAGGAGCTTTTGGTTCTTTGGTGCTGTGGACAGGAGCCAGGTCCTGTTGAAAATGAGATCATCATCTCCATAAAGCTTGTCAGCAGATGAAGCATGAAGTGCTCTAAAGTTTCCTGGTAAACGTCTGTGTCGACTCTGGACTTCAGGAAACACAGTGAACCAACAGCAGCAGAACCCCCCCAAACTACCAGTGACTGTGGAAACTTTACTCTGGACTTCAAGCAGCTTAGAGTCTCTCCACTCTTCCTCCAGACTCTGAGTCCTTCATCCACAGGTCAGGTCAGGTCAACAAGGTCAGACTCTTCTGACGTGGTGTGACTGGAGGGATGAGACAGTTGTAGTTAAATTCTTTGACCCACCTGTTCATGGTGTCTCTTGATGCTTTGACTCCAGTCTCAGTGCACTCCTTCTGAAATTCTTGTGCATGTTTTTTTGACCTCTCCAGACTGAGCTTATCCCTGCTGCTTGTTCATCTTTTTCAACCACACTTTGTCCTTCCACTCCTTTGACTCAGCACTCAGTAGACAACCAGCTTTTCTAAATTAACTTTAAGTGTCTTATTCTCCTTGGGGAAGGAGTCTAAACTTCAACATTTTTCACTTTCTTCTTATTTGGGGATTTCATTAACCCTAAGCCATAACTATTACAACTAGAAGAAATGAATGTATGAGATTTTTCACTTGATAATGAAGCAGAAACCTGGGACAATGCAGAAGTGCTCAGATCTGCAGTTAGTCAAACGTCTGCTTGAGGCTGACTCCAGAGGCACCTGTAGTCATAAATGCACCAAAACAATGAATGATGTTTTCAGAGCAGAAAAACATGTTTACAGCCTGGAATAAACAAAAAAATTACCTAAGTCTGAATTGTTAATTTTTTCTATTGGCACAATAGCTATTCTACACCTCGCCCATTTCCAATATGACACACTAGCTATTTTGCTTCAGAACAATGTTTCAGAAACAAATGGGTGACGTCATGGAGACTGTGTCCAATTCTTACATAGTTTATGTCTGTTATATATGAGTTTCACTTTTTGAACTATACCACAAGAATAAATGAACTTTTCCATCATGTTATAAATGACTGAGATGCACCTGCAGGTGAAGGGAGTGACTGCATGTCATTATATCAACTGCTATGTTCTTTGCACCTGTAAAAAGGTTGTTGTATGGTCCCTTTAATGAAATGTATTGTGACATTGTAGCTGTGGAGCTCTCGCTGCTTGTACATTGATGCAGCGCACAAATGTGCAGTTCTACTTTAATATAGCTTTGATACAATGTTGTGTTAAGGTCCAAAATTTATAGCTTAGAAACAACTGATTACAACATAGTGGTAATTAAACTCACCAATGTGAAGCACTGTGGGATGTATGTGAAAAGCTTACAGCTCCTTTGTCTTAGATTCAGAGAAACATCATGAAGGGCTAAACTGATTTTATTCTGATAAATAACTCTTTGATATCACCGTTGTTTCGTGAGCAAAATAATGTTGTGTATAGAGGTACAAAGGGAAAATATTTAAGTGAAGTAATGTGACAAACACACAGTGGGAATTGTCTTAATCGTTTTTCCTTTAGCTGGATGTTTCTCACTCCTGTCTTGTGTCAGATATTTGAGTTTTCTGTTGTATGTCCAGTTAAAAAAAAAAGTGTCACTGTGCACAGAGAAGTGCTCCACCTATTTGTTGCTGATTTGTGTAAAAAGTTGAACTGCATGGTCACTTTCTTCCATCCTGTATTTCTGTGTCAATGTCATGGAGGAAAAATAATGGACCTATCTTGTTGATAACAAATGACACTGTCTGACAGAGATACGGTTTCACAATGATTACAAACAAGGTGTTAGGAGGTATTTATTTTAATCAGTTTTGTTTTAATTAAATTATAATGAAATGTAATTTCACTCTGTTAGGATGTCATCTGATCTATGTTACACTACAACCTTTACTATCCTAACTATGGCTCTTATCCTGGTGTGGATTATAGTGATGACAAATCAGGATTACAGGTGAAATAAGTCCATATGTGAGATGATGGAGGACAAAAATAAGGGAGTTTGTTCTTTCTGATCTAATAACTGAACCATCCTCCATGAAATCAACAGTTCATGATGGAGAAAATCAAACTTCTTTCACCAAAGTCTCATCTACAAACAGCAGGGCAGACATCGCGTTACGTAGCATTAGATAAGATTAATTCAGGGTTATTAGGGTTGTATGGTTTTAGTACACATGCACCATTCCATAGAGGAAAGTCCAGAACAGGACGTAAGTGAAAAGCCCCCCGACGAGGCCCCCGGTGAAGAGCAGCCGCCGTGATTTAAAACACTTGTTCCACCGTCGTCCTGCCTTCAAAATGAGCAGCAGAGAGAGGAGAAAAGAGGCCAGGAAGTAAAATATGAAGCCGTACAGTCCAGTCAGCCCCAGGATACCGGCTGTTGCTCCAGACAGAGCGGACACAGAGGTGCGACAGTAGTCCAGCACGGCGGCGTTCCCCCTCACAGCGACTTCACTGATGAACTGAGGTCCCTCACGCTTGGCTACGACTGCTGCCATGTCGGCTCTGGTCAGCTGTCACAGGAAGACACTGCTGTTTCAGAAGAGAGGGAGAAATGGGATAGACTTTAAACAATGGTTTAAGATTTGTGATTACACAGTCTCTTAATATATGAAATTTATTTGTTTTAATACATAGTTAACGATAAATGGGTGAAGTTTTCATCAGCCAAATAGATATGATCAGTGACACTTCTATCCTATTGGATAATTTGATTTAAAAAAATAATTCATTTTAGTCCAATGAATAAACATAAAACACAAACAGGTCAGTGGATGTTCTTATAAAACTACGTATTAATCTTTCAACATAATTAATTGTCTTTACATTGAGTGCATAATCATGTACCCTACAAATAAGGTAGATGCAATCAAACAGTTCAAGTAATGTGAACATTATTATTCTTACACTTCAGTTTCATGTCACATGTGCTTCTATACTTTGACTTTTTAAAGAAAATCCAGTCATAAAATAAAATGTATTGAATGCTACATATTGAAGGAACAATCAATCAAATCATATTTAAAGGTAAAACGCTGCTTTTACAACTAAATGTTACAAGTGATGTAACAGTGACAAAGAATAGCTTTAACCATCTAATGAAAATTGGAAAATTGGCATTAATTAATAGTTAATGTAACACATGTACTGTTTAAAGACCCTAGGATGTTGACACTGGTCCTGGTCCTGAAATGCTAATTTTACAAAAGTGGAACAAAGGTCAGAAGTCGAATATATATTTTGACAGACACACAGCAAACATAATACAACATATACAGCATAAATCTGCCTGTGCATAAAAAACACGAGTAAAGCTGATAAAGACAGAAAAGAAGAAGAATGTTAATGTAGTGTTAGCATCTCTTCACAATAAGGAAGCTAGGTGGCTACTTCCTAATTTTACAGCCCTATTCATCAGTAAATCCATAAAGATGCATCATTTAAGGAGGAACACAGGAGGATAAATGTGTAATTCGATAATTAATCACAGTTTTATTTCCTCTGTTATCTCTGGTGTTTGACAGAGCTGATTTATTTCCTCATCCTCGTCACTAGCGGCGCTAAAGCTGCTACAGTCAGGAGCTAAAGCTGCATCAGACTCTCACCGAGAAAAAAAACCTTCAGAGACTCGAAGACTCGTCACAGCGCGGTTATAAAACCATAATCTGTCACATTAACTCCACGGACTCTGGTGTTCTTCTGTTTCTGGATGAATATCAGCTCTTTCCGCTCGGAGTCACAGATTTCATTCTCGTTCACTTCTCACTTCAAGGAAACCGTCGGCCATGCTCGCTGCTCCGCGGTGCATTGTGGGAACGGCTCATCATCAAAGAGAGGGCGATGACGTGGTGCGTTTGTGACACAGGAAAGACTAGGAAATTAAAGTACCAGCGGAAGTCTTGGGCTGTTCCTCGAAAGCTTTGAGCCAGTTTCTCACATTTTATTGCAGTTTTCTAATGATGATGATATGTTCCTTTTTTCTTCTTTCCTTCTTTCATTTTTGGAGAAAAAGCGATTGATATATAGATAATCTGCTGAAAATTGAGATTAATCAAGGCATTTTTGTTCTGATTATTTTTTTCCAGTCTAGTCTCTATCAGCTTTCATTTCATATTATTTCATAATTTAAACTAAAGATACATCTATTACTCTTACCCCCCACACCAACCTCTAAAATTTACCATACGTCTGTCTTATCCAGAAACCCATCCTTTACATGGTTCAAATACAGAGGCTTGGCTTTTAATTTGAACCAAAAATGGTCTATCGGTCCAAAATACATATTTAATTTTAGCTTACTTTTGTTTTTAAAAGATATTTGGGTTTTTTTCCACCTTTGCTATTGGGCAGAACGATGTATATGCTTTTAGTGCTATTCTCCTATTATCAGCTGATTTTATTGCCTCAGGAATCACTTTGTTGCATGTATAAAATCATCATCATTATTATTATTATTATTAGTATTATTATTATTATTATTATTATTAGTTATGGTAGTAGTAGTTTTATTTAGTATTCATTCATAATTTACCATGCTCAAAGGAGTAGATGTGTGCATTACTGAGCCAGACAGGTATCACACTAATTCTACTATGTATTATACATGCATAACTCCATAGTCCATCAGAAGAAGTGTCTTGCTGGCCTTGTCTGAATAAAGTTGTTGCCACTCGTAAGATAATAATTATCAAAAAAAACAAGCCAGTGTGTCTTTTGTTGTGAGTATTTTAGGAATTAAAAGACTTTCTCGCAGTTAAAGTGAAAATTTCCGACGCTTTTTTTGTCCTTGAACTCAGCATTGTTGACTTTGCCCCGCATTACCTTGTGGTCGTGACGTCACCGCTCCTGAGCAGCAGACCGACCTGACCCGAGCTCTCTGCAGCCATGTCTGCCTGTGTTCTGGGTGTAGACGTGGGCACCACCTCGGTTAAAGTGGTTTTATTAGACACTGACTCCAGGTCTGTTATTGCGACTCAGGCGCTACCGACTGCGTCAGATATCACCGACAACAGCGGCATCAAGGTGAGTGTGTTCACGTGCTCCTCCAGCCCACACACACCTGTAGACAGAGAGTGTGAGCCGTTAGCTCCCTCTGCTGAGAGCTGACCCGTGTGTGACTGTGTTTCCTGGCGGTGCAGGCTGCAGAGCAGGACCCGGTCCGGATCATAGAGGCTCTGAACTCGTGTGTGTCTCTGCTGCCCCGAGAGCAGCTGCTGCGGGTCAGAGGCATCGGTCTGTCCGGACAGATGCACGGAGTTTTATTCTGGAAACCTAAGAGCGGTGAGACCACTGACTACCTGTCTGTGTCTGTGTGTCTGTGTGTGTGTCTGTCTGCGTGCTGAGGCATTTCCACACGTGTTATTATGAAATAACGGCTCTGTGTTACTGTTTACTCATTAAGTCAGAGGACTGTGGCTCCTCCAGGAAACTATTAACATGATAATATATGACCGCAGGGATGATACTTACACTGGAATATTCGAGAGTGTGAATCCAGTGATTTAGTGACAGCTCATCAACACACCCCGTCATTAAAGTCTTTGCAAAAATCACAAATCATACCCAGTATTATATTTCTGAATCTTTCAAGGTTTTACTTTGTTTGATGTCATAGATTTTGTTTGTGATTCCCTCTGGAGCAGGTCCTCCACTGGAGATGTTATACTTGATACCAAAGTCTCCATTTGGGCCTCCAGACACAAAGAAAATACCCTAATTAATATATTTACATTTGATTGCACTTAAACATCTTTTATCTTTGTACACAATGACAAATATCAACAAAATGAGTATTGTTTTATGTTTATGCAAATGTAAATACAAAGTTAGACAAGGCCTTTTTGGGCCACAAAATTAGTTACTTTCCATGTAATGCGTCACTTAGGTCATTGGAGTCTGTAAAATTTAAAATTACTCAATTACTCAAAACTAATAAAACCCAACTGACACTGATGAGCCATTTCTGAATATTTGCATCATTGTTTAATAATAACAGTAAAATCAAAGTCTTGATATGACTATCATTATACATTTAAAATTCATTCTATTTGCTTAAAGCAGCACCTGGTTGTGATATAGCAACCAGAGTGTGTTCATAGTGTATCTGCAAGCTATTTTCTTTTTGCTATTAGTTAACAAAAATTTTCTGAGATGTTATTGAAAAATTCAGAATCTAACTAGAAAGCATAAATGTCAGATGCCAGTAAAACAGATGCAGGGCTGTGAGATTTAGACACAGACACAGACAGACTTTAGACAAAAGAAGAAAGTGAGATGCAGTGAAAACTTTGCTGAGTCAAGCTAGATAGTTTTCATATCCATCAAGCCTAAGAAAACTTTGAACATTAAAAATGAATTTCTATCTCTGAATGTCTGCATGGGGGCAGGGAATTATTTCAATAACAATCAAATATTATGCACATTGTATTGCTGTTTTTAACCTCAACGTTCATCGTTTTACCTTGTAATAGATCTTTGAGTACCCATTACGTTCTCTGTAAAGTAAATGTACTGTTATTATTAATATTATTATAAATTATATTACTATAAATTAATATTTGGGCAATCTTTACTAGAATGGTTTTGTTTCATACATGTCTAGCTCCCTTTTGTAGTTGTTATCATTATTCAGGATTCACTTTGTTCACCATTGATAGGGGGAGAACTGTTGGGTGGCCATCGTGGGCAGTGCCCCATTTTATTAGAAAGAAAAGGAGTACAAGAGGAGGAGGGGGGGGGGGGGGGAAA
>RPOG01008612.1:0-13833 GCA_008086565.1 Thalassoma bifasciatum | reverse complement strand
CAGTCACGCCTCGTCAAACACGAAAATGCTATACGGCGTTAGAAAACTTAGCCGATTCATATTTCAGCCTCTAGGTTCGTTTCACAGTTTACTCGTCCGACAAAACGTAATTAGTGAAAGTATCGCTCTTATGGCGATCACAACAACGGTGACATCATACCTGTTCTGGGGTCCGATCATCACGTCCGCAGCCCGCACCGCGAATATTCACTCTCCTTTCCACCAGAGGAATCCAGAGTTCAAACATATCAAAAGTGTTGTTTCATCAAATTATTCCAAGTGGTGAAATTTCTTCTGTAAAGTCCGTTTGTTCGTCTGTCTGTCGCGTCCATTCTCATCAATAACAGCAGCTCCACAGTCTTATAGCATTTCCTCCTCAACGTGAAACCGGCAAAGCTCGACATATTTCATTTCATAATCTGTTTAGCTTCACTCCAGAAGTGTCCCAGACTTCATACACGAAGATTTGATGTGGGGAGCGTTCCTACATTTGTTGTCGACGAGAGAAGACATGGCGCGTCGGAGTCATTCCCTCGACGCATTTAGGGCGGAAACTGTCCCGTTTATTGGCTGTCGGCCCTGTCAATCACATGTACAGTAGCCAATCACCGTAGCGTTCACACGGAGCCTGCCGTAAGTAGATAGACTGCTGAAAAGTATAAAACAAAGCCGTGCGTAAGCTTCACAGTGATGTGAGCAACAGGAGCGGTACAGTCTGTGACCTGGAGCTATAATTTCACGGTTTTTAGCTTTTAACCTTTTCACAGAGAGAACAAAGTTCAGTAAAATGAAGACACGGGGCACTAAAAAAGTCGGTCGAGATTTCGCGAAGACATTTTATTACATGATCGTCGTTCATAGGGCATATGCTACATGTGCTCATCTGGGATTAAAAACTCTCTAACTCCTGTAAAGTTTCACCTATAGAGCGCGAACATCACCCGGATGTAGACAAGGCGGTGTAGAAGTGATGTGATGGATGTTTTATGTCTGACATGAAGCATCTTGAAGTTAATGATGTTAAAAAATAGGGTATAAAAATGAGTAGGGAAAAAAAGGTGTTTCAGCCACGTATGAAAACACGACATTTTCTGAAACCAGAGACATATATCTTTCAAATGAGGTGTCACTGATGAATTTTGGCCTTATGGTTGACCAGTTACAAGCTTGACCCAGGAAGGTCAGAGGTCAGCTTCAGCAATTTGAAGATGTCTGATATAAAAAGGCAGCTTCTCACATATCAACTTTTATACTGAAATCACTCTGTCTGAAAAGATTATAAATTGATTTTATTTTACCAGAGACAAAGTAATGTCAACAAGAGAATCTGAAAGACATGCCTAAGTGACCTTTGATTCACTTTGTTTATCAGAGAACATCTTCAAGTAGTCTGTAAATTAGACTTAATCTAATGAAGCATTGTGTGCTGAAAATGTTTTATCAGGTACACTGAAACAGATAAAATGTACAAATGTTAGTGAGTTAAAGTAGTACAGAAAAAATATCCTGTTGAGTTGACAGCAGTGACTTACTTATTCAGAGAACAGTGAGCATATGTGCTGAAAATCTTTGGTTAAACTGATCATGTCTGTAGGAGCATCAAACACTGGTCAAGAATGACTTAAAAAATGTTTTTCATGAACTAAATTAGACTAAATCAACAGAGAAAACAGTGTGGGGGTTATTTTTATGTTTTCATGTTTCTCAAGTGTACATAGTTTATAGTGTAGTTGCTCAGTGTAGTAAGAGTATACCCACTTTCCCAAACTGATATTTCTTCCTGAGTAAAGCTTTAGATTAAGTGAAGAATGTCTCTTTTCTCTTTGCAGCAAACCCAACAGACACTGTCTGCTGTGCCCTGTGTGTCTGAAAACACAGAATAGCCTTTAAAAGAAAAAGAAGGTCACATTTGTAGTGAAGAGAGGATTTCACACTGAGTTGTTGAGTGTATATTTGGAGCTACTTTATGATAAAGCTGCTAAGGCCCTTATAGTCAGACCTGGGTTACATCACCAACTGTGAAAGTCATCAGGTCCACACCCTTACTGCTAAAGGTGCTAATTAGGTGGGTGATTTTCTATGGAGGACATTCAGTTATTGTTGGGAGATGATGGCTGTGTTAAATAGACTGGTCACAAGAGCTTAGGTGCCCATCTAAAGTTCTCAACATGAACATTTGTTTGGCCCACNCGGGACTTTCAGATTGACATAAAAGGAGAGGCCACAGAGTACCTGTTACTCTTTTCTGAGACTGGAACAGAGACTCATCTTCACTGAAGAATTCTCCTGTTTTATCCTAACCAAGAGCTTTTTTGATCCTGAAAATGGTTCCCAGCCGGTAAGTCAAGATCAATTTTATACTTCCCAGTGTAGTTGCTGGTCAAGAATGACTTAAAAAGTGTACATAGTTTGTACATAGTTTATAGTGTAGTTGCTCAGTGTAGTAAGAGTGTACCCACTTTCTCAAAGTGACATTTCTTCCTGAGTAAAGCTTTAAATGAAGTGAAGAATGTCTTTTTTCTCTTTGCAGCAAACCCAACAGACACTGTCTGCTGTGCCCTGTGTGTTTGAAACCACAGGCCTGCCTCTCTGTTCATCTTGGTAATACCTGCATGAAGCATGACACAGCTGAAGCCATGAGAGCAGTGGTGGAGAAGGCCAAAATGGAGGTCAATCAGCTTCTGGCTTCTGGCAGGGTCTTCAGCTACGTGCTCCTGTGGCAGATTCTGGACCATGCTGATCCACTGAGCAGGTTGGTGGAAGAGCTTTTCAGTCTTTTTCCACACATCACATCTCGTTTACTCTCTGAAATCTATTACAGTTTTTCAACTGTATTGAATAAATTTATCTAAATTCATTCTAGTTAAATCGAAGGTTTTAGGGTTTAAAGTTATTTCTGTAAAAAACTTTAACTGCTGTTACGTTTCTCTCCGACTTGAATGTGAATGACAGTGATTCTAGTCAAGGAAACTAACAAAGAAAAACACACACCTCAAATTAACACATACACAGAGCAACCAACTGATGGTGTTGGCAGTCTGAGTGTCACACACCAAATGAGGGAAAGCAAGCCCTTTTAAAAGGTAGCCTGGCTGGAGAGCACAGCTGGGTGTGATGAGGGCAGGTGCTCTGCATGATGGGCTGGTTAGGAGCTCTGGGAGTCCGGACAAACCTGCAGACTACCAGGCCCCATCCGTAACGGTGCATACCCACCAAAAGCGTCTAAAGCGATTTTAGTCGCGCGACAAGTGAAATCGCGTCGCTCTAGACGCACAAGTTTTGTCGCTGGTACAAATATGCCAAAATCGCTGCAGGAAGAAGCCGCCTGGCGACGGCAGGTTCCAACAGTACTTCCTCCAACAGCTTTTTTCAGAGCCACCCAAACATCCTAAAGATCAAACGTCCTGCAGTATCACTACACAGTCCCAGAAATAAAATTAAATGAAAGCATGAATGTCAGCACATCATGTTTTATGTGTTATGTATAGCAGATGTTTTACAAATTAGGCCTGTCACAATCAATAAATCATTTAATGAATGAATGAAAACAAGCTCATTAATTAATTAAGTAGAGAAGTGAAGAGATGAAACCACACAGATCAGAGATGACTCAAAGTAGAGAAGAGATGAGATGAAACCACGTAGATCAGAGAAGACTCAAAGTAAAGAAGAGATGAAACCACGTAGATCAGAGAAGACTCAAAGTAGAGAAGAGATGAAACCACACAGATCAGAGAAGACTCAAAGTAGAGAAGAGAAGAGATGAAACCACACAGATCAGAGAAGACTCAAAGTAGAGAAGAGATGAAACCACACAGATCAGAGAAGACTCAAAGTAGAGAAGAGAAGAGATGAAACCATGTAGATCAGAGAAGACTCAAAGTAGAGAGGAGATGAAACCACGTAGATCAGAGAAGACTCAAAGTAGAGAAGTGAAGAGATGAAACCATGTAGATCAGAGAAGACTCAAAGTAGAGAAGAGAAGAGATGAAACCACACAGATTAAAGAAGACTCAAAGTAGAGAGGAGATGAAACCACGTAGATCAGAGAAGACTCAAAGTAGAGAAGAGATGAAACCACGTAGATCAGAGAAAACTCAAAGTAGAGAAGAGAAGAGATGAAACCATGTAGATCAGAGAAGACTCAAAGTAGAGAAGAGAAGAGATGAAACCACACAGATCAAAGAAGACTCAAAGTAGAGAGGAGATGAAACCACGTAGATCAGAGAAAACTCAAAGTAGAGAAGAGATGAAACCACGTAGATCAGAGAAGACTCAAAGTAGAGAAGAGAAGAGATGAAACCACGTAGATCAGAGAAGACTCAAAGTAGAGAAGAGAAGAGATGAAACCATGTAGATCAGAGAAGACTCAAAGTAGAGAAGAGATGAAACCACACAGATCAGAGAAGACTCAAAGTAGAGAAGAGAAGAGATGAAACCACACAGATCAGAGAAGACTCAAAGTAGAGAAGTGAAGAGATGAAACCACGTAGATCAGAGAAGACTCAAAGTAGAGAAGAGATGAAACCACGCAGATCAGAGAAGAGATGAAACCACACAGATCAGAGAAGACTCAAAGTAGAGAAGAGAAGAGATGAAACCACGTAGATCAGAGAAGACTCAAAGTAGAGAAGTGAAGAGATGAAACCACGTAGATCAGAGAAGACTCAAAGTAGAGAAGTGAAGAGATGAAACCACGTAGATCAGAGAAGACTCAAAGTAGAGAAGTGAAGAGATGAAACCACGTAGATCAGAGAAGACTCAAAGTAGAGAAGAGATGAAACCACGTAGAACTGCACAGACTCAAAGTAGACCAGCGATGAATCCACATAGATCAGTGAAGATAAGTGAAGGTGTTTGAGGAGCTGTGAAAAAATCCACAGTGACCTGCATTGAATTCACCTCCTGTANAGTAGAGAAGTGAAGAGATGAAACCACGTAGATCAGAGAAGACTCAAAGTAGAGAAGTGAAGAGATGAAACCACGTAGATCAGAGAAGACTCAAAGTAGAGAAGTGAAGAGATGAAACCACGTAGATCAGAGAAGACTCAAAGTAGAGAAGTGAAGAGATGAAACCACGTAGATCAGAGAAGACTCAAAGTAGAGAAGTGAAGAGATGAAACCACGTAGATCAGAGAAGACTCAAAGTAGAGAAGTGAAGAGATGAAACCACGTAGATCAGAGAAGACTCAAAGTAGAGAAGAGATGAAACCACGTAGAACTGCACAGACTCAAAGTAGACCAGCGATGAATCCACATAGATCAGTGAAGATAAGTGAAGGTGTTTGAGGAGCTGTGAAAAAATCCACAGTGACCTGCATTGAATTCACCTCCTGTATTTGTACCAACTCCTCTGCCAGCCCCACCCCTTTTCATGCTTGGATGGGTGGGATTGGTCAGGTGAGCTTGGGTTGGCCTGTGAGGTCATTATGGCAGGTGTTATGGATGGGGCCTGGTAGTCTGCAGGGCCCTCTCTCAAACCGCCCACTCCACACTCCCCCTACCCACTACCCCTCCGTTTGTGCGTCCACGCAGAGGGTTGGCCACATGAAGTGCGTCTCAAACCAATTAGCGGGGAGGGGTAGTGGGCTATTAAAGCCTCCACCAGCGAGTCTGCATTGATGCCGACTCGAAGACCACGTGCAACGCCTATTGTGTCCGGCTGTCGTCATGGAGGAAGCAACATACAAATGTAAGTTCTGCTCAAGTGCATGTCAAACAGGATTAAACTAAGATAATCATTTAATGATTATGATACAGACATTTACAACTTTAGATGAACATGATATTGAGTCTCAAGTAAAGTCCTGCTCTAATTAGTGCAGATGTATTCATGAGTTGATGTGTTTATATGATTCAAGTGTTTGTACTTACAGGGACTGTCACAAAAACCAAAGAGTTTATCAAAGCAAGAATTGCAAATGAAAAACTCTTTAACACAAAGCAAAATGCAGCCATGGAGCATGCAGCATGGGAGGAAGTTTAAAAAAACCAAACATTTCTTCAGGCCAAAGGCTGCAGTGAATTGAACTCAATGAGTCTGTCACCTCACAGCTCATGTTGCATATATTATCCAGCCCATTAATAGTAGGTTAATGGTGGTGGTTATAAAACTGATGAAATAAAAATAACTTTCCTCTCTGGCATATTGCTTAACAGATACATCATAAAGGAGCTAAATCTTGAAGAATTAACCGTCAAACAAGCTTCCAAGAAGTGGGAGAACTTAAAAAAAAGTACAAGGTAAGCCACATTTGTTGTATTGGAATAGAGGTCACTGTCTTCAGTGCAGTAGTGACGATTCTAATGTGCAATTGTTTGGCCTTTAGGAGCTAAGAGCACCTGGCACTGGCTCTGGCACGGACCAGGGAGAGGAAAGCCCTGCCACATGGGCCTTCTACCTCCACATGCATGAGGCAATGGGGTGTAGGTCGTCAGTCACTCCCCCTGTCCTCATTGCCCCATGCATGTCTGACCCCACACACTCCCTGGTCCCTCTGGAGTGGGGGCAAGCTCCAGTGCCCCCCCCCCAACCCCAGATCCAGTTGCCCTCTGCTCTAAAAGGCCCTCATCACCCTCACCCTCACCNTTTGGCAGGACATTGTTGCGTCATGATCTACCACTTAGAGAAGAAATTTTCCAGGAAATATGAACTCTAGCGTTTAATACATACCAAGCAGAACAAAAAAGTTTCATAAGCCATCTTGTTTTATTGGAAATTGAGGACTTGACAAAATAAGGATTTCATTTTTGTGAAAAAAACAACAACTGAAATACAATCAAAATGCATGTTTTTTTAATTTTTCACAAATAATCATGCTCAGCCAAGTGTTGTGGTAACTGGACAGGTGCAGACAGGTGAGCAGCAATCCTGTCTCTGATCTGGAATCCAGAACTTTCCTGTCCACCTGCACCCATGGGAGGGGGCACATTCTGGGGTTCTTCTTCTCCTGGGAAGTCCTCCATCTCTTCCACATCATGGTGCATTGTGATGCAAAGATTGTGGAATCTGCCTCTGGCATCACAGGTGGCCTGCATTTGGATGGATGGGAACAATTTGTAATTGAGGTCATTTGCATGGTGCTGGTTACCTGGGGTTTGATCCGTATATGGCATCCATCTATGGCACCAGCAGCATTAGCAAATGCAGGGCTCCGTGCAAGCTCACTGAAGCCTTGAGCGATGGCAGGTAGCTCATGTGGCGCTGGGAGGGATACTACGCTGGACAGTTTGGCCTTTATCTCTCCTCTAACTCTGTGGATCATCTTGTGCACCGTGCTCCTTGGAATTCCAAATGTTGAACTGACCACAGAGAGGGAAAGTCCATGGGCCAAACTAAAAAGAAAAACTTCCATCACCTGGCCCCATCCATGGTCTCTTGGAGAAGATATTAATAGCAAAAGATAAGTCACACTAGCTCTTGTAACACCAAAGTCCCTCTTGAGACAGGCCTCCAGGTTACAATAAAGCCTCATGATGGGGCTGGCTGCATTGGGTTGCATATAAGGCCCTCTGCTCTCCTGGGGGACAACAAAAACAACAAAAAATTAAAATTAAAGCCGCAAGCGGCGATACACGGGCCCTCGCTCACGTGCGGTCCTCCGAGCATGCGCTCGGAGAACCGCACGAGAGCGACTCCCCGCTCCTCGCCGCTTGCGGCTTTAATTTTAAAAAGCGTCGACCTGTGTGCATGTCTGAACATGCTGCAATTGTTCTCAGTCAGCCACATGGGAGCGAGGGCCGTTCTTTCCTGCATGTGGCTGTACTTTTAAATACATTTACTTCTGTGTCGAATTTTAACATTTTATTGCTCTTATAGTGAAGATTTTTATGGCTGTGGAATGACCTTGATCCATGTGAAATAAAGAAAAATGGCTCCTTTAAGGTTGCAGACCCCTGCTCATGTGTTTCAGGGTTAGGGTTAGTGAATTAATTAAAAATGAATTATTGAAAATCTTTAAGACATAGAGTTTTATCCTCTAAGTTTGAGGGTGTGTCCAGGGATGGATCATGACAGTTTAAATGAAATTTGAAGGAGATTAGGCTAAAAATCAGGGAGTTTTCAGGAGTCCTTGATTCATGAAGTCAATTCAGACTTTGACACTAAACTGGAGACTCATCATTCAAAATAGGACCTTGACCTTATATATGGTGCTTGTTTAAGATGTTTTTGATGTTTCTGTGCAATTGTTTTCAAAAAAAGATCAAAGGGGGAGGAGCTATGGGTCACAGCATAAAACACTTGATTTCCTGTTGCCAATAGGGGGCGCCTTACTTTGCGTGAATAAAAGCCATATGGCTGGACTGAGGCTGTGACAGTGAACATGTGTGTGTGATTTGGTCAGGATCTGACTTTGTACGAGAAAGTTATTCAGGGTTTTGTGTTTGTGAGAAAATGGTCAATTTTGGGTCGACTTTGACACAACACCAAAGACACATCATTCAAAATAGGAACTTGACCTTATATATGGTGCTTGTTTAAGATGTTTTTGATGTTTCTGTGCAATTGTTTTAAGAAAAAGATCAAAGGGGGAGGAGCTACGGGTCACAGCATAAAACACTTGATTTCCTGTTGCCAATAGGGGGCGCCTTACTTCACGTGAATAAAAGCCATATGGCTGCACTCAGGCTGGGACAGTGAAAATGTGTTAGAGGTTTGGTCAGGATCTGACTTTGTACGAGAAAGTTATTAAGGTTTTTGTGGTTCTGAAAAATGGTCAACTTTTGGCGCCCCTAGTGGCCACGCCCATCAATATTATAACAATCTTTGATCAACTTTTGATCATCAGTGGGTCTAGTATGCACCTGTCCAATTTGGAGATAATGAGAAAAAAATTGTAGGACAAGTTCGAAAAAGTTCGCACCGTGCTAGCGCAAAAATTCTAACTTTGAGGTAAAATTTCGGAACTTTAGATTATTATTTTGCCTTAACATTTGAAATGTTTATGAAGGTCTTGGAGTGATAAACGTGCCCAAAAAATTTCATACAAATCGGAGAATGTAAATTTTTCATTTTTTTTGTCGCCCTCTGGTGGCCACGCCCCTGAAGATTATAACAATCTTTGATCAACTTTTAATCGTCACGGTGTGGAGTATACACATGAGAAATTTGAAGCTGATCCGACAAAAACCCTAGGACAAGTTCGTTCAAATACGTACCCTAAAAATTGTCAAATTCCGACTTTTGGGACAAATTTCCAAACTTGCTGTGCAAAATTCAGAGTTTGCCCAAGAGAATTTTTTGAAGGTCGAGGCATGATTGAGGTAGCCAAAAAATTTCAGACTTGTACGTGAAAGTAGGCGGCGGGGCTACCGTTTTAAGCTAATGCTAAATGCTAGCAACATGTTAGCATTTTTTGAGTGGCAAAATCATAAATTTTTCGCACTTGTCTGGGGGGGTAGGACATGGAGCCGTGCTCTTTATCTCAAGCGAAAGGGGCGAAAATTGGGTTTAAAGGCGCGGAAACAAACAATAATTAAAATTAAAATTAAAGCCGCAAGCGGCGATACACGGGCCCTCGCTCACGTGCGGTTCTCCGAGCATGCGCTCGGAGAACCGCACGAGAGCGACTTCCCGCTCCTCGCCGCTTGCGGCTTTAATTTTAAAAAGCGTCGACCTGTGCGCATGTCTGAACATGCTGCAATCGTTCTCAGTCAGCCACATGGGAGCGAGGGCCGTTCTTTCCTGCATGTGGCTGTACTTTTAAATACATTTACTTCTGTGTCGAATTTTAACATTTTATTGCTCTTATAGTGAAGATTTTTATGGCTGTGGAATGACCTTGATCCATGTGAAATAAAGAAAAATGGCTCCTTAAAGGTTGCAGACCCCTGCTCATGTGTTTCAGGGTTGAGCTGAAATATAATAATGACAACATGCAGAGAGCTGCATGGCCACAGCACATTCCTCTGTCTGCTCTCATGTTTCTTCAAGAAGCCTCCCTGTGCACTGAAAATAGGTCACACAGCAAAAATGGTCATTTGGCTCCATCTGGTGGCCAAACTCACACAGACTACCTAAAGATTCAGTTGGGCCACTAGATGGAGCTAAAACCCATTTTTTTTTAGAGCAAAATGATCATTTTCACAGGTTGCAGAGTTTGATTGGCCTGGAAATTGGAAAAAATGAATTATTAAAAATCCATAAGACAAAGAGTTTAATCCTCTCAGTATGAGGGTGTGTCCAGGGATGGATTTTGACAATTTGAATGAAATCTGGAAAAAGATCAGGCTAAAAATCAGGGGCTTATTGAGAGTCTGTGGTTCATGAAACCACTTCAGACTTTGACACTTTACAAGAGAAACATCATTCAAAACAGAAACTTGACCTCATTAACTGAGCTTGTTGAAGATGTTTTAGAAATTTCAAATATAATATCAACATCAAATGGCTGCATGCTCACAGCACAGCCTCCTGCTGCTCTAAAAATGAGTGTCACAATGTCAGAACTGAAAGAAATCACACGGCAAAAATGGTCATTTGACTCCATCTAATGGCCAAACTCACACAGACCACCTAAAAGTAAAGTCTGGCCACTAGATGGAGCCAAATGACCATTAATGCTGGAGTGAAATGATTATTTTTGCAGGGTGAAGAGTTTTATCAGCCTAAAACTTGGAAAAATGAATTATTAAAAATCTATAAGACATAGAGTTTTATCCTCTAAGTTTGAGGGTGTGTCCAGGGATGGATCATGACAGTTTAAATGAAATTTGAAGGAGATTAGGCTAAAAATCAGGGAGTTATCAGGAGTCCTTGATTCATGAAGTCACTTCAGACTTTGACACTAAACTGGAGACTCATCATTCAAAATAGGAACTTGACCTTATGAATGGTGCTTGTTTAAGATGTTTTTGATGTTTCTGTGCAATTGTTTTCAAAAAAAGATCAAAGGGGGAGGAGCTATGGGTCACAGCATAAAACACTTGATTTGCTGTTGCCAATAGGGGGCGCCTTACTTTGCGTGAATAAAGCCCATATGGCTGGACTCAGGTTGGGACACTGAACATTTTTGTGTGATTTGGTCAGGATCTGACTTTGTACGAGAAAGTTATTAAGGTTTTTGTGTTTGTGAGGAAATGGTCAATTTTGGGTCAACTTTGACACAACACTGAAGACTCATCATTCAAAATAGGAACTTGACCTTATATATGGTGCTTCTTGAAGATGTTTTTGATGTTTCTGTCCAATTCTTTTAAAAATAAGATCAAAGGGGGAGGAGCTATGGGTCACAGATTAAAACACTTGATTTCCTGTTGCCAATAGGGGGCGCCTTACTTCACGTGAATAAAATCCATATGGCTGCACTCAGGCTGGGACAGTGAACATGTGTGAGAGGTTTGGTCAGGATCTGACTTTGTACGAGAAAGTTATTAAGGTTTTTGTGGTTCTGAAAAATGGTCAACTTTTGGCGCCCCTAGTGGCCACGCCCATCAATATTATAACAGTCCTTCAATAACTTTTGATCATCAGTGGGTCTAGTATGCACCTGTTCAATTTGGAGATAATCAGAAAAAAACTGTAGGACAAGTTCGAAAAAGTTCGTACCGTGCTTGCGGAAAAAACTCAACTTTGACGTAAAATTTCGGAACTTTAAATTATTGTTTTGCCTTAACATTTTACATTTTTATGAAGGTCTTGGAGTGATAAACGTGCCCAAAAAATTTCATACAAATCGGAGCATGTAAATTTTTCTTTTTTTTTGGCGCCCTCTGGTGGCCACGCCCCAGAAGTTATTAAAACTCTTTTAATAACTTTTAATCGTCACTGTGTGTAGTATACACATGAGAAATTTGAAGCTGATTCGACAAAAACCCTAGGACAAGTTCGTTCAAATACGTACCCTAAAAATCGTCAAATTCCGACTTTTGGGACAAATTTCCGAACTTGCTGTGCNGAGGCATGATTGAGGTAGCCAAAAAATTTCAGACTTGTAAGTGAAAGTAGGCGGCGGGGCTACCGTTTTAAGCTAATGCTAAATGCTAGCAAGATTGTAGCATTTTTTGAGTGGCAAAATAATAAATTTTTCGCAGTGGTCAGGGGGGGTAGGACATAGTGTGGCGCTCTTTTTTTCAAGGGAAAGGGGCGAAAATTGGGGTTAAAGCGGCGGAAAAAATGTATAATCCTTAAGGTTCCAAGAGGGCCTTCGCCCGCCTGTCGGTCGCTCGGGCCCTAATTAAAATTAAAGCCGCAAGCGGCGATACACGGGCCCTCGCTCACGTGCGGTCCTCCGAGCATGCGCTCGGAGAACCGCACGAGAGCGACTCCCCGCTCCTCGCCGCTTGCGGCTTTAATTTTAAAAAGCGTCGACCTGTGCGCATGTCTGAACATGCTGCAATCGTTCTCAGTCAGCCACATGGGAGCGAGGGCCGTTCTTTGCTGTATGTGGCTCTACTTTTAAATACATTTACTTCTGTGTCGAATTTTAACATTTTCTTGCTTTTATAGTGAAGATTTTTATGGCTGTGGAATGACCTGGATCCATGTGAAATAAAGAAAAATGGCTCCTTAAAGGTTGCAGACCCCTGCTCATGTGTTTCAGGGTTCAGCTGAAATAGAATAATGACAACATGCAGAGAGCTGCATGGCCACAGCACATTCCTCTGTCTGCTCTCATGTTTCTTCAAGAAGCCTCCCTGTGCACTGAAAATAGGTCACACAGCAAAAATGGTCATTTGGCTCCATCTGGTGGCCAAACTCACACAGACTACCCAAAGATTCAGTTTGGCCAGTAGATGGAGCTAAAACCCTTTTTTGTTGGAGCAAAATGATCATTTTCACAGGTTGCAGAGTTTGATTGGCCTGGAAATTGGAAAAAAGAAATGATTAAAAATCCATAAGACAAAGAGTTTAATCCTCTCAGTATGAGGGTGTGTCCAGGGATGAATTTTTGACAGTTTGAATGAAATCTGAAGAAGATCAGGCTAAAAATCAGGGGCTTATTGAGAGTCTGTGGTTCATGAAACCACTTCAGACTTTGAAACTTCACAAGAGAAATATCATTCAAAACAGAAGCTTGACCTAATTAACTGAGCTTGTTGAAGATGTCTTAGAAATTTCAAATAGAATATCAACATCAAATGGCTGCATGCTCACAGCACAGCCTTCTCCTGCTTTAAAAATGAGTGTGTCAGTGTCACAATGTCAGAACTGAAAGAAATCACACAGCAAAAATGGTCATTTGACTCCATCTAGTGGCCAAACTCACTCAGACCACCTAAAAGTAAAGTCTGGCCACTAGATGGAGCCAAATGACCATTAATGCTGGAGCTAAATGATTATTTTTGCAGGGTGCAGAGTTGATCAGCCTAAAACTTGGAAAAAATGAATTATTAAAAATCTTTAAGACATAGAGTTTTATCCTCTCAGTTTGAGGGTGTGTCCAGGGATGGATCATGACAGTTTAAATGAAATTTGAAGGAGATTAGGCTAAAAATCAGGGAGTTATCAGGAGTCCTTGATTCATGAAGTCACTTCAGACTTTGACACTAAACTTGAGACACATCATTCAAAATAGGAACTTGACCTTATATATGGTGCTTGTTGAAGATGTTTTTGATGTTTCTGTGCAATTGTTTTAAAAAAAAGATCAAAGGGGGAGGAGCTATGGGTCAGAGCATAAACACTTGATTTGCTGTTGCCAATAGGGGGCGCCTTACTTTGCGTGAATAAAAGCCATATGGCTGGACTCAGGCTGGGACAGTGAACATGTGTGTGTGATTTGGTCAGGATCTGACTTTGTACGAGAAAGTTATTAAGGGTTTTGTGTTTGTGAGAAAATGGTCAATTTTGGGTCGACTTTGACACAACACTGAAGACACATCATTCAAAAT
>RPOG01008610.1:0-13833 GCA_008086565.1 Thalassoma bifasciatum | reverse complement strand
GGCCCTCGCTCCCATGTGGCTGACTGAGAACGATTGCAGCATGTTCAGACATGCACACAGGTCGACGCTTTTTAAAATTAAAGCCGCAAGCGGCGAGGAGCGGGGAGTCGCTCTCGTGCGGTTGTCCGAGCGCATGCTCGGACAACCGCATGTGAGCGAGGGCCCGTGTATCGCCGCTTGCGGCTTTAATTTTAATTTTCATTTGTTTATGCATTGAATTTTGACTGGAGTAGCAGTTGGTTAAAAAAACGACTGTATAAGCGTGTAGGTCTGTACAGATACATATGAAAATCTCAGCATTTCTGAAGCTTCTATGAGGAGTTTCTGGCCCGTAGATAATTCCGACAGTACATACTGTAACATTAGCACAAAGGTAGCTCAAGAGTGAGACATCTCACTTTGTTCCTATCTTTGTTGAACATCAGACATGCACAGCATCCATCAGAGCAGAGTTTTTCAGACATATTTTGAACATTCAGACCACGCAAAGCAATGTAGCTATCTGAAAGGATGTTGTCCTTGCAATGCTCAGACTTTTCAACTGTGTTAAAACTCAAGGGAAATTCTTTCAGGGTCGTTGACAGTCTAGAAAATAGTGTAAGTTAAGTATGAAAAAAAAACTAAGCTGCTTTCAGATTTGCAATAAACCAGTGGTTTTAACAGAATCCAAGCAAACCAGTGAGGCTTTGAGGCAATGATGGGTCCTTTGATGACTTAAAACCTAATGTCACTATGACAAGTGAAAGCAACAAAATACCACTGAAAAATTCACTGTAATCATTTCTAAAGGAACAAAACTTCCCCTCTCACAAAAATAAAAAATATTGACAAGGAACTGTCCAGGATAAAATGTCTTTTAAAGTCCATCTGGTCCTTTGCTGTATATCCAGCACTGAGACACAGGCAAAACAGCTGAAAGAGTGTGGTAGTATATTCCTTTGTTTTAAAGCATCTTTCTCGACTTTAAGTTTACCATCATAAGAATAAGATAAGCCAAGAACTTTGTTCAATGTCCACCCTACTTACAAACCTATGTGTCATATTATATCTTATCTACATCTTTTGAATTACTAAGTTAACAAAGACGTCACACCTGTGTAGTGTGTGCTGAACAAACAATCAGATATTCAGGCTCAACCACAATTTTTATGATTATTTCGGCTGCAAAAGTCAGCATTTTGAATGAGTGTGTATGTGGTTTCTGGTGCTTATAGAACCAGTCTCTTGCACAATGAGTCCCAACCTGTGGGCCGTGACCCCTTGGTGGGCCGTGAAGGTATTGCAAGTAGGCCGCAAAATAATTTCTAAAATAATAATTATTTTAAGATACAAGGTACAACATTTTTTTTTAAAGAACATTTGAAAAAAAACTCAGTTAAGTTTTGAAGGAAATGAAAAAAGTAATGTAAGAAGGTATGCTAAAGCCCCATAGGTAACATCACCTGAAACAAAACAACAACCTGAAATATGATAAAAAATAAATGTAGCAAAACCTAAATTTTTAAAACTTACTGAGCCTGAAATCTTACAAAAAGAACATAGTAGAACCCAGAATGTAACAAGTTGTCATATTTTGGGCAAAAGTTCGTTGGTTTTTGGTTTAAGATCTGTTATATTAATGACCAGTTGTTACATTTTTAGTCTTTGTTATGTTTTGGGTTGTTGGTATGAATGGGGTTCTAAAAAGGCATTACATACAGTAGCTGACATTCTTATTGGGTTGGAGGTGGGCCTCAAACATTTTTGAGCTTTACAAGTGGGCCCTGAGTTGGAAAAGGTTGGGAACGACTGCTCTAGTGGATGCTCAGGGTACTTTTTTTTTTTTTTTTTATTATTACTGAATTAGCTTTATATCTTATGGCTTGTGTTGCCAACTCCTCAGCAAGAAGAGGAACTATTAGGTATTAAATGATGTCTTTGCCTAATTTACATGGTTACACTGGAGGAGAGAGGAGTAAGCTAGTGGGAGAGACTAAAAGTGAGTAAAACATGCTTGGAATATGTTTGGAACCACAGTTTTTCCCCCTTGTTTTTTCTTTAAAGTGAAATAATCAACCCTTCTCCTTTAACTGGGCTTGAGACAAAAAAATTCTCCTGTGATTGTTTTGAATTGGGGATAGGACGGCTCATTGATAAGAGTAAGACGATCACGTTTTTCATGTCAGAGTCTTCAAACTCTAGGAAAAGTTGCTAGATTTCTCACTCTTTGCTTTTTTGAAAAGAGTCACCCAAAAAGGTCTCGGCAATTATCCGTCAATATTTAAAGAATAGAATATCATGTCTGGAGGATATCAATTTGAAAATCATCAACATTGCGGAGGTATTTCAAGAGAAAGAGGCCACAGTACAGAGTGTACAGTTCTCAACATAGTCCTGCACAGTTCAACAGGGAGCCTCAGCTGTGGATTCATGTGGGTGTCATGGGTTCAGATAAAAATGAAGTGACAATTCCAGGACCAAAAAAAGTGAGAGATAACAGACTGGCAGTTTTGTGTGAAGTGTTAGAAGATGCCAAAATTAAAGTTACTGTGGCATCTCCTATGAAAAAAAGAACGTGCCCCTGTCTGACACCTCAACCATTTTAAAATGCGCTGTTAGAAAAATAGAAAAAGGAAGGCTCATTCTTTGATGAAGTGAAAACCAGGATGGATTGAAGACTGCATGGAAGGAGACTTTCACATCACACCACAAGAACTGAAACATCAGGAAGTCATCAACAAATAATCAGTGCGATGATGCAAATGTCAGAGCTCAGACATAAAGACTCTGGCATGTACAGGTTTAATTTTAGATGAGTTTAAAATAAGATTCTGCAGACGAAGACGAGTGCAGACAGTTGAGTGTGATGAACATTATAAAAACTTTCCCATTATGACTCTGTGAAGCTGCCTCATTGTGCAGCCTGATAGATGGGAGTCAGATGGAAGTTTTATAACCTCAAGGCCAACCCACGCTGACATTGTTGTCTGAAGTATTGTTAGTCGACTGTCTCTTGGAACAGATAAGCCTGGTTTTATAACCAGTGTGTCTTTCTGTAATGACTCTGAGACACATTCATCACATGCCATCCTCATTCTATTATGCATCTTTCTCTCTTGCACTGAGCTTCAACCCAGTAATCACACAAATCCCCTTCCTTCTGTACATTATGAACTTATATCCCAGATAGCTTAAGAGCACATTTCTCCATGAGGACTTTGATGGTGGGATGAAAGAATCACTGGTTTTTATCCTACTAAACTTATGGTAACCTATCTCTAATCTCAAAGAAGTTTCATTCTTCTGTGTTCCAGCCTTTGGAGGCTTTTGGTTGTGGAGACTTTCATCTGTAAGGAAATAAGACTGTTCAAGTTTTTGTTCTCAGCTCATTTAGAGTGTAGTCTTCTTCTGTGTCTGTGTCATCGTCAGTTTTTTGTCGGCTTTGCTAACCGTGCTATGAATAGCATCACCATGCAAAGAATTTCCCTCTAAGTATTTCATGTAGAGTAAATTTGGTATCTAAGAAAGATGGTAGTGAAGTTGGAGGCTCCCTGTAATCTGAGTAATAGAAGTGTAACACTTGTTTTGGAAACCATGGACACTGTCGAGAGGTTTTATACCACAGCATAGCTCAAGAGCTAGCATCTGCCGTCAAGTGTGGGGACATTTGTGCCAGGTTTAACATTTCTTTCTTTGTATATTGCGTTATTTTGTTTTATAACTGACCATTTTTACCTGCTGCTATTGTAAGGAAACTGCCTTACATTGTTCGCAGCAATGAGAATAGAGCAGAAACAGTTTTTTTGGGGTTTTTTTAGATATTTTTTGGGCTTCTCTGCCTTTAATTGGATAGAGGAGGACAGTGGATAGAGCAGGAAAGGGGGAGAGAGTGGGGAATGACATACGGGAAACAGGCCACAGGCAGGAATTGAACCTGGGCCACCCGCTTGAGGGCAAACCTCATGGTGCGCAGCCATATCCACTAGGCCATCCGCGCCCCAGAAACAATTTCTTTTAACCAACAACAGCTCCATTAACCCTCAGACCCAGTCTACCCCCTCAAACTGTCTTGCTGATGTTTTATCTATGTATTTATTTGGATCCCCATTAGCAAGGAGCAACTACTCTTTCTGGGGTCTACACTTACAGACATGAAGGAAAAGTCTACACAAAAATTACATCATAATTCAACATTAAGTACATGATGGGTAGTTTTAGAGGGCAAATGAAAATGCCTGTTCAAATTAGAGGCTAATGCAAACCATTCACAGGAATTTACATGGTGTCCTTGTGATTCAGTGCTGTTGACAGCTGGACTAAGCCATGGAGCATATAATGTTATTTATCCATGTACAGCAGGCTCTCATGTCCACTACATGCCCTCCTCACTCATGGTCAACCTTGTTATGCCGCATTATGTAATAATGTAATAAAGTTTGACTTTATTTTGTAATAACGGCGCATTTTGTAATAATCCGACGCATTTTGTAGTAAAATTCTTGAACGCAATATGTAATAAATTTTCCCGCATTATGTAATTATTTCTTACATATTGCATCGGTTGTTACAAAATGCAGGTGTTGCACTTTTTTTCCTAGACAATGTAAGAATTTAGTGCATTATGTAATAAATCACCAAAACTGATGTCTTCATTAGAAAAAAAATCAACTTACCTTCAGAAATACATTGACTATCAGCATACTAGCATGAGTCGTAAACATAAATTGATTTAAAAAAAATAGCAAGATCATTCATTGGTCAAATCTAAGTCAAATATAACTGAATTTAGAGATTGTTTTTGGGAGTTCACAGAGACAAAAATAGCTTTAAATTAATTTATGTTTACGATTCATGCTGGTATGCTGATATTCAATGTAATTCTAAGGGTAAGTTGATTCTTTTTTCTAAGTAAGACATCAGTTTTGGTGGTTTATTACATAATGCACTAAATTCTTTCATTTTCTAGGAAAAAAGTGCAACACCTGACTTTTGTATCAACCGATGCAATATGTAAGAAATTATTACATAATACGGGAAAATTTTTTACATATTGCGTTCAAGAATTTTATTACAAAATGTGCCGTTTTGACAAAATAAAGTCAAAATTTATTACATTATCACAAAATGCAATGTTCTTACATAATGTGGCGTAACAAACCTGAGTAATGATTTTGTATAAGATACTTTTAATATAAAAATACTATAAAATAATATAATTTATTTAAGTTCATTTGAGTACTCCAAACTCACAACATAAGTAAATCAAATCCACTTTATCTAAGTTAACATAAATTACTTTTTTTAAGGCAATGACTTTGCATATTTTTTTAGTAAAGTCAACTAATTATATTTTACAGTGTAAGATATCACCTTCTGGGTGCAAACCAGTGTCCACAAACTTAGCAAGTAACAATTTCCAGCTGTGGTCGTTGGCCAGTTGTCAATTTGCATCTTAAAAATGTAATTGTTGAGGTTTAGTACACATTCAAATACATCACATTGATAACAACAGTAGGCCTAAGCCAAAGGAAAGGAGAAATTCAACATGCCACACATAGTTGGAACAGACACAAACGGAGCACGTCAAAGCGATTCATGCAATAAAGAGAACACTGGGACAACAAAGGACAAAAATAATTACAGAGACCACATTTAAAGCACATATAAGACAAAACATGAAGGCAGGCAGCAGTAATGGCTATGTCACTACATATACATGTATCCCATCTGACAGGGATTAGTGTGTGCAGTTACAGTTGTCAGCAAGCCATGTTTTAAGGTGAGCTGTTAAGTTGGATTATCTGTGTCTGTCTTTGATGGTGCTGGGCAGTAAATTCCAGTTTTGTATTGCTCTGACAGAAAATTATGGCTGAAGAAAAGTGTTCATCTATCAGCCAGATTTGGAGCAAGTTTGTGGTATATGAAATTTATGTTGTTAAACAGTTATATACTTAAATTTCTGGTTCAGATTTATTTAATGTGGTTGAATACACTCTACGACTGTCTGAATAGTTTATACTTAATCTGAGATGATCAATTACGCTTATAAAAATAACGCAGGAGATGACTTAATCTTACTTTCACTTTATTAATCTTCAATCTGTATATTATTGGTAAATGCTGAAAGTACTCTGCCAATGACCTCTGTCCCTGTACCTGAGGTCTGATTGTGTTTTTGGGGTCCTTCTCTTCTTCCTCTCACCATTTACTCTGCAGCTCTGAATCCTCCTCTTAGTGTTTTTTCAGGTGTTTGTGTAAATTTGCGGTGTTGCCTCAAATGTCCTCGCCTCTTGTGACCCAATTGTTGAAAAACACACTCTAAAGTGCCCTCTTGGGGGCCAAAACGCACGCTGAAGTGCCCTCATGGTTGGCAAAACACTGAACCGGCCTCTCGGGAGGTGAGAGCGTGCTCTATGTGCCTTTCTTTTCTCTTCGCCCCTGCCCTTCAAAAAGTCTGTGTATGCCACCTCTGATACCAACAATGGTACTGATACATCAATGTTTTAGAATGATCCACACACCACTACAGCTCATAGCTGTGGGTGCTGTGTTTTCCTCACTCAGGGGGCACCACTGTTGCCAACCATAGACTGTATAATGAGCGGACGTAACGACGTTCGGCTCAAACTGAAGCCTCCAGCAGATGCCCCGCCCCCTGGTGTCTGGCTGCAGTATAGGTCATAAGCCCCGCCCCCTGGTGTCTGGCTGCAGTATAGGTCATAAGCCCCGCCTCCCCATGCATTCCAGATATGAGCCGGGAAAACATTAAAAAATTACGATACCTCGTAGAAACGTTTCTCTCATCCTTACACTAAGGTGGTATGATGATGTCATTTGGCTGCATGGTGTTCAGGTGTTTTTTTTTCCTGAGAAGTTGGTGTCTCATTAGTTATTGGACGTCAAAAACCGCGATATAAGTTTCGTTTTACGACAGTTGACAGCTGCCGTTCGTGAGTAGTTTTTATCGGGGATATAAGAAACTTCGGGAAAGAGCCAAAAGGAGACCAAACCTTCTGAAGAAGAAGAAATAAATATTTTTATTTCTCTTTTTTACTCTGCTCCACCGGAAATTCTCTACTGCACAGACTCTGGCTGCGCAATGGCGGCTAGAGAAACAGGTTTTTTGGCTTCAAAATCGTAGAACGGTGACAGGCGGAAGCACGCTGTCCATTCTATATACAGTCAATGTTGCCAACTCAGCGACTTTCTCACTAAATCTGGCGACTTTCCAGACCCCTTGGCGACTATTTTATGTCAAAAGCGACTAGCGACAAATCTAGTGACTTTGTCTGGTGTCATAGGCAACTTTTCTAGTGTTTGGCGACTCTGATGTGAAAGCATGTATCATTCTGCAGTCACCGTCCTCAACGAGCAGCGGGTTCTGCCGTGAACCCCTCCCTCGTCTTTAAGCATTCACAGGCGGTCGGTCTGGACTCTCGTATCAGTCGCAGCTGCAGTCAGAGGAGAGGAGACCGTGCGTGCGCTAAGCCGCCGCTGGTTTACAGCGCTGGAAGCAGGGGTGAAAGTCGTACACAGGTACACAGGACCAGGAAGATAGGAGAGCGGCTGCTGTTTTCAAGCGTTCGTTCAAAACCAGTCACAGCCGCATGCTGGTTCGGGAAATAAATTCACAAGCAATATGCAGTCTTAGAAACTAGCTTGACTTTTAAAAAATCCCTGGAAAGAGACAATTTTGTTAAGCTCGGACCCTAATATTTGTAAACTGTGTGACTTTGGGATTCAAAACCAGCTGAGGAGGTTGTTTCCTTGTCGATTAAACAGAACAACTTGCGATCAGTTATCTTCCACTCTCCCAGTAATCTGAAAGTTTAGTTATGCATAAAAAGACAGAAATGTGTATTTAACTGCCTCCCTGGTGTCACTTTCAGGATAAAGCTGTGAATCTTTTGACACAGAAGGATCATCCACATATTTCTGGGCCTGTGAATAACAATCCCAGTCGAGTCTGTTGATGCCTGTCAGCTTTACAGTTATTAGTTTCTTATCTTTTTTACACTCTGTTGGCAGCAGAGACGGCTTAATGCATAAAACTCCACAAGGCTACTACCGCAACTGACTAATAAAAATACAAAATATGCTCCAACTCAACATGAGGGGAAGTATCAAACTAGTCAGACTTTTCTGGAGAGGAAACACCTGAAAGTAAGTTTACCGCTCCCTCTGACATCTCCCTGACACACACTCCGGCTCAGTTTCACACACAGGATAAGTGTTTTAAGAGCCAGAACATTCCCCAGATTTTTTAAAGTTAGCGAACATTTATATGTCACCAAAATCTGAACTTTCACATTTGTTAAACAGAAAAACAAATGTTCTGAGAGCCGTGCTGCAGTTTAACATCCTATTCTTCTCTTTATAAGCCTCAGCGCCTCTTGACAGCGCTTGAAAGCTAGAAAACAACATTTTTAGAGATAAATTTCATGCAACGCTAGGACTTGAGAATAAAGCTGCAGCGCTCCTCGAGACACATTCCTCTTGTAACGATTTCCTCCTCCAGAATCTGATTTAAACAAAGGAGTTAGTGATCCATTTCCTGGTGTTAAGATAAGAGGAGCAGTTTAACAGGGAGGCTAACGGCTCTTGTAACCAGAGCTCATCTGCAGCCAGACAGCATCTCCTCCTCCTCCTTACTTCCTCTCTTCTCATTCCTCCAGGGCTGCAGGCTGGCAGAGGCTTTTCTGGTCAGCCAAATCAGTCCAATTAAAGGGTCTCATTTGGGGCTCTTGGAGGGGCTCAGGTGCTCTACTGGGGTGGTAAATCTCTGTTAAACCAGGAGCTGACTGTTCTTTTCACATTAATATCCCCCCCTGTTCACTCCCCCCGCTGATATCAAGGTGATCACGTCCGGGATTTCCGATTTTTTTGTACTCTTTTTCCTTCAGAAATAGGGCATCTCTGTGCCGACGGTGTACCTGTGCCCTGAGGCGAGCCACACTGGTTCGAGTCCAGCTCATGTGTGCGTGGATTATCCATCATCCTGTCACTGCTTTTACTCCAACACAGAGCAGACACCTTAAAGGGGACTTGACCTGAATAAGCTGTTGTTTGTATTATGATATAAAGGTCAGTCCATTTACTAATGATGCATTCAGGGACCTTGATTGGGGCTGCCTTTGCTGTCCAGGGGGTTCAGAGTGCAGGGGAGTTCTGGCAGGATGCCAGAGAGAGGCACCACAGAGCAGGAATCAGAAGATGTGTGTGGAAGTGTGTCATTCAAAAACAATGTGTGCATCCCAAAAGAGACATGTATTATATAAAAAAAAGGGGAAACAAAGGCATGAATACAATTATGTATTGATAGTTTGATCAACAGGACTATGACACAGCTGGTGTCCAGAGACTAAAGAGTTCAAATTAATTACTGAATCAAAATGGCATGTTTTATTCTGAAAAATCAACTACACTGTAAACTATAATACATTGACTTTACTTAAAAAAAGCAAAGTTGTTGCCTTAAAAAAAAGTAATCTATGTCAACTTAGATTAAGTAGATTTGATTTACTTATTTTTTGTGAGTTTGAAGTACTCAAATGGACTTAAACAAATTATATTATAATTAATAATGCAAAATCATTCCTCAAGTTGACCATGAGTGAGGAGGGCAGGCAGTGGACATGAGACCCTGCTGTACGTGGAATTGTCACATTGGTGACACAGGCTGTCTTTGCCCTGGTATAGAGTGGCTGTCTATGCTCCATGGCTTAGTCCAGCTGTCAACGGCAGGTGCGGACATCAAGCACATCAGTAAATGTAATTTTCTTCTGTAGAACTATCGATGAAAATCCCTCTGAATGTTTTTCATTAGCCTCTGATTTGAACAGGCACTTTCATTTGCCCACTGAAGCTGCTAATCATGTACTCAGCCAGTCAGTGCCTTGGAGCAAAGACAGCCTGTCTACACCACTGAGCATAAGCTGCTTGTGCACGATTCATCCATGTACAGCAGGGTCTCATGTCCACTGTGTGCCCTCCTCACTCATGATTGCAGGGTTTGGTTATCAACTTATTTGATAAGTTACTGCCATGACACGAGTTGTCAGAACTTAGTTCTTTTCAGCTTTAGGGTGCTCATGTTTTTTGGCATTGTGCAAAAATTAACAAATATTGGGATGGAGTGTGGAAAGGAATTTAAGACTTCAACAACCTGTGTGCTAGAGAAAATAGAAAAACTAAACTGACTTTAAAACTCATCCAAAAATCTGAAGAGTATGGACGACTCCTAAGAGACTATACAAACTATTGTTAACTGACACCAATGTTTGTAAAATGTGTTTATTTTCATGTTACTTCATTGAAAAAAGCAAATAAAATATAATTCAAAAAAATGTGTGAAAATATGTTCTAATGCTTTCCAAAGCATCAAAAGAAATAAATATTCATATAATTACTAAGAAAATAACACAATTTAATCCATTTTCACATGAGGTTTATACTGTTTTATTTTCATTCTCAAGCACATGCAGTCCACTGGAATAGGCATGTTTGTAAGTTAGTGAACAAAATTATATATGTGGAAAAAAAAATCAATTTTTTTTCATGCCCTAAGAGGAATAAAAACACTGTTGGATCCGGTGGAATTGAGTTGTTCAACATTTCAAACACTGCTTCTGTTGCCAGCTGGCAGTTGCTAAGAGCCGCGGTTCTTCACTCCCTCAAGTCAAGTCATGACACAGCCTGTGTATAACTGTGTATGAATACTCTATAAATAACTGATGGACACAGTTACAGCCATAAAATGTAAAAAAAGTATCACCCAGTAAAAGATATGTTTTCAGATCTGGATCTTAAAGTTGAGAACAATCAGCGAAGAGCAGGGATAATGTGTCTTGATATAATTACAAACCATTTTAGTTTCCTCTGCTGCCGGTAGATCTCCTGTATGCAACGATCGAACACAGCTCCTCTCACGTGAACATGCTGATGACTTGATACCCAGCGTGGTGTGACCACTTTGCATGATCACTTTGATTGAATTTGGTGGAGCTGGAAAAACCATGAGACACCCTGAGTGTGACTAAGCCTTCCGGCCTGACTTCCTCCTGATGTGTGTGCATGTTTAGTGAAGAGTAAAGGACACAGGGACCCGTTAGTGATTCCACACAGCTTTTCAACGCTTCGAAATCAATACTGTAATCAAAAGCAGAGAGCATGCAGCGCTCGCCTTGAGTACAGGAAGAAAATAATGTGAATAGAATACGATTGCTTGGAGTTCATTTGTGATTGGATGCATAGTGCGAGTGTGAAAATGTAAGCATGCACTGTAGCCCTGAGGAATATAGGAATTTCTATATGCACAAAATAAATGCAGGAGGACACACTGACACTGTTGTCATGAATATTTCATGGCTTCTTGTGATCATGAGAGTGTTTAATAAAAGTCAAAGGATTCTTCTTTGCCTGGTTTGAAATCCCTGCTGAGTGAGCTGCTCTCAGAGGAGCACAGGCTTCAGGTAGAGCTAACAAGGCCTCTGCTGCCCACTACACAGCCTGTAACATCACACTCCCCCTCCAATCACTGACATCTTACATTTGGACTCTCTGTGGCACCTGTGGTTCAGGATTCAGTGCAGAGACAGCTACAACAAGCAACAAACGGCAACATAACAAGAGCTTGGTGCCAGTACAATGAAACTACTTTGTCTGTAGCTTAGCAGTACGTCTCTTTTGTGGTACTACTACTAATGAATTATTGAATGATTGTTATCAATCAAGCCAACTAAAGGACCCAAGATCACACCTCAAAGCTACGACACAATAAATTTTCATATGAGTAAAAATTGTAATCAGGAAATCACAGAACAAAATGATTTTCGAAGGTTTAAACTCAAGAGTTAATGGATTGGCAAGATAAGACTAACAGGGGCAAGACAAATTTATAAATTAGTGTTGAGACATTCGACGAACGAACCGGTTCTTTTGAACGGCTCGTTAATATGAACGATGGGAACCGAGTCGCAGCTGGGATCCGTTCACACACCCCGTCATCCCCCCATCCCACGCCTCCTAGTTTTTATAATTGAAGTACAGTGTTGCAATTTTTTTTTCCAACATTTTCTATCAAAAATAACAGTTGTAGAGAATTTGCTGTGATACTCAGGTACAGGCTGCTATTAACCCAAAGACAGTTCAGGTGTCCTCCTCAGGGTTAAACTTTTTTACAGAGCAACAAAATGTGTTTTAATCGTTTCACTAAAATCTGTTTTGCACAGAAATTCATTGTAGCCTGCTTTGTTTTTTATGTTTAAATGTGTTCAAGTCATGGTTTACACATGTATAAAATACACAGAATTTGTCCAAGGGGCAATTCAAAATAGTGACGTCACTGTCAAAGCAGAGTGATATGGCGCCGCCCTCTGGAATATTTACAATGAATCCAGATCAGACTTTAAAATCTAATCCACACTTCAACAAGGTATAAGTCAATATTTCAGAATAATTCAAATTCATATTGATGGGATATCTAAATTTGTTCCTCCCAGTGATTATTTCCCAGATAAAATGAGTAAAGGCCAGGCTTCTTAAAATTTAATGAATATAAAAATGAGCTAAAGGAGCCATTTTTTTGAATGGCTCTTTGAGAGGAACGGCTCATCAAGATCCTGCTCCTCTCAAAGAGCCATAAATCCCATCTCTATTATAAATGAAGTGGAAACAATGAGGGCGGGGACCACAATCATGAAGGACGGCAACACATCAGGTCAGGAAGTGAAGTTTTCAGAAACGATACAGGAGATATGACTACAAAAATGAAAACAGCAAAAACTCAGAAATCTGTGATGGTATGGGGATGTGTTAGTGCCCATGACATCATGGGTAACTTACACATTTGTGACAGCACCATCAAGGCTGAAAGCTACATCTAGGTTTTGGAGCAACACATGCTGCCATCCAAGCATCTTCCTTGATTATTTCAGCAGGACAATGAAACCGAGACACATTCTGCACCTGTTACAACAGTGTGGCTCCGTAGTAAAAGAGTGCGGGTACCAGACTGACCTGCCTGCAGTCCAGACCTGTCCCCCATTTAAAATGTGTGGAACATTATGAAGGGCAAAATCCACCAGCAGACACTCTGGGACTGTTGATCAACTGAAGTTGTTCGTCAACAAGAATGTGAAAGAATTCTAGCTCTGAAGCTTCAACAATCAGTGTCCTCAGTTCACAAACACTTATTGAGTGTTGTTAAAGGAAAAGTGATGTAACACAGAGGGAAACATGAACCTGTCCCAGCTTTTTTGAAACGTGATGCTGACATCAATTTCAAAATGAGCAAATAAAGTTGATCAGTTAGAACATTGATTATCTTGTCTTTGTGGTGAATCCAATTGAATATAGGTTGAAGAGAATTTGCAAACATTGTATTCTGTTTTTATTAACATATTACACAATGTCACAACTTCATTCAAGTTGGGGTTGTAAACAAACAATGACTCACATAAAGCCCTGAAATGCTACACTGATTTTCATGGGGGATGTGTCAAAAACTTGTGATACTGATTAACCTCACCATACAGATTTAAACCTCCTCATAACAGTATTTATACCCCTCTCTCCATTCACAAGAACCCTGACTAGTACAGTAAGAGTAGCAGTGACTAATCCAACACAGGCTTCAGTATCTTTACAGTAATCTTACCTCCCTCTGAGACGCTGAAAATAACTTTCTCTTCTCTGTCTTCAGTTGAATCAGCTGTTTTTGATCTTCTCTAACCCAAATTCACAAATCATTCTGCAAAGGTTTCATTTTTTTAAATCTGAAGATATATGTTTAAGAGCTTCTTTTAATTATGTTTGCATCCTGAAGCTCAGCAGCTGCAGGATTTGTCTAATGTG